>LOJH01023578.1:0-18361 GCA_001685095.1 Ellobius talpinus | reverse complement strand
CACACACACACTCACATCACACACATACACTCACATCACACACACACACTCACATCACACACATACACACACTCACATAACACACACACACACACCGGATTATCTGGTGCATTCATTTTCAATTAAATGCAGCCGTTTTAATAATTGGCTTAATGCATTTGAGGACCTACTTATTGCTTTACGGATCAGGTTTACTCGTTCCTGTGACCTCCGGGAACTACACACTCTATTCTAAATCCAAGCAACTAAAGATAAAGGCTATGATTCCCCACCCAGGTGGGAATATAGTTCCATGGCAAAGTCCTTTCCCAGCGTGCACCAGGCCACAAGTTCAACTGCCAATGCTAAAAAGAAAAAGGTAGATTAAAACAGATGCTAAAATGCAAAGTCTAGAAATTAACTGTGGTAATTAATACTTAATAGTATAGCACATTTTCATACGGGATGCCCTTTTCTGTGGATGAAGCCATTGGCTCGTCACATTAGCCTTAAGAGAGACATTAATGCTGTTGTTCTTGGAGCCATCCCTGCTGTACGGTCCCCTTAAGACAAGCAGTCGGGGTTCCATATAATTGAAGAAAGGTGTAGCCCATACCTTTGCCTGACCCTTAAAAGGGCTGAAATCAGAATTTGTTCTGGAGGTTTGAAAAATTACTACCTGACAGTCTCCATTAGTAGTGACAACACGGAAGATTATTCAGTTGTACTATTTTATTTTGTGCGTGGGGTCCATCAGCCTCTCAATGAACCCTCTCATTTTCAAAGGCATCTGAAGAAGAGAGGATCAAATGGCTCTCTCCTGCAGTCACTTTGGAAATCCGCGCCTGTGCTTCTCGTTAAAGATGGCAGAGTTAGCATATGGCTTACATTACAATCTATCCCCCGAACCCACTAAAAAGACAGTAAAGGGATGGATTTTAAAGACATTAGCCCGTAAGGACAAAAAGAATCAGGCAGAAAACAACAACAACAACATTTCTGGAGACGGAAAGCAGATGGTTGGGTGCTGAACGTCTTCGCAGACCCGCGAAGGCTGAGATTTAAGTGGATGGTGGGGGAAACAGATGCAACCCACTTCTCACTGCTGAGCCCACAAAGTCTCCAAAACCGTCAGTAAGAATTAACTGCAAACCCGAGGCTCTGGCTGAAGCAGGTGCAGGGTTTGCAAATAGTCTGACCAAGCAACTGTGTCTTTATCCTCCTGGTCAACATTGCGAAGAGCTACTCTCTGCAAAGAATTATGGGTAAGACCTTATACAAGAGTTTTCCAAAATTACTCAGAGCAGGGCAGACTGCTTATAGCAAAAAAGAATCGCTCAATGCATCTATCTGGAGCGGTGAGACCGCCAGTCTCCTGGCTTACAGTGGCTCTCCAGACACCAAAAGCCAAGCTTTGGCTCCTTTGCTAAAGACTTTAGACAAAGGCAAAGGAAAGCAAACGTGACAGAGGTACACCAATGGCAGCGGCGGAAGGATTTGGTAAATGACTCAAAGTGCCTCTAAGCCTCTAAACTCTTGAGGTCTGCGGGTCTTTTGGTAAAGGGGAAAAAAATGAATACATGCAAATCATCCACCAGGGGGAGTGGACTTCCCTCAAGTCAGAGAAACACTAACTTTGGCAAAGACACTGGAAGGGGGGAAGAAGGAAGAAGAAGGAGGAGGAAAAAACTTTAACTGAACAAAATGCTTTCTCCATTTTATGCCAATTAAAAAAATTCTTGTGAGATGGAATTGGCAACCTCACAACCCTTTGTTGTGCTTTCGAGCCGGCCATTTGTCCGTGAAACTCAGCTATGGACTTAAGGACTCCTGACTTTTTTAAAAAAAAGTAAATAAAACAATAACAACAACAATAAAGGTTGTTCCTCCATGGTAAGGTGTAGTTGAGTGGGAGGAGAAAGATTTTCTAACAAGATTCAAGCTATACATGCCGAATGACAGCAACGGATTCTTGTTTTTTCTTCCTAACTTTGCTGTTTTGAATTTTCTTGAACTTGCTTCAAAATAAAGTTTGGAGAGAAGAGGACTTGGCCCGTGGCAGAGAATTGGTTGTAAGAGCCTTTTATTGGAGAGGGTTCCAGGTGCCCCAAATGAGACGGGATTTGCCTGTTTCCATTCTGAAACCTGGGCATAGTACACACAAATGTGTCTGGAAATACACACACACACACACACACACACCATAAAATGCTTTTCTAACTGCCAATTACATTTTCCCTATTTAACAAAGATTAAATTTTGTCCATAACCAGTTGTTTGACAAAATTTTGTGTGGTTAGCCTCAGCCAATACATGCCCTAAATTCAGGCTTGCTCTTTAAATGTCAACTTTCACCTGAGTTAAGGGGTCAAGGAAAGTTCCCAAAATCTGCCCTACTTGATCATTCACTAAGTACTCAGAACCAAATCTAACCCTGTAAGAGGAATACATAATGTGTTGAGATATGGACCCTGCACCAAATAACCAAATCTTTGTTAACTATTGATGATACTGTCTTTTTTTTTTAACTTAGAGATTAACATCCATGTGGTTGATTTCTCAAAGAGATCTTTTCCTTGTGGGTATATGGGGCCATTAAAGAACACATGCGGGTCATCACTGAAACCCCTTGGAGATCTCTGCTCAAGTTTATCCCCTTTTGCTAGTTCCTCTTCTTTAAATCCTCTCACAGGCAGGATGAAGGGGGAAAGGATTGGATGTCGGGAGACAGTGAAGGAAAACTTGTGCTTGTACCTTGTATACCTCATACGTACAAAACTGTTTGTTTTAAGTGAAGGGGGAAAGAGGAGGAGGAGGAGGAAGACAAGGAGAGGAGGAGAAAAAGGGGGAGGAGAAGCATTAATTCTATAACGTGATGGCCCAAAAGCATTGGTTCATAACACCGTCAGGTATGCATTTCCCATTTCCACTAACTTATTTCAACAGGAAACTAGGTTCACTCTTAAAATATTGCTGAAAGCAGTTAACTTTGAGTAAAATCAATTTGCTGTGAGAGGGTTTATGTAAGGTTGAGTAGTAGTTACTAGTAGTCTCCAGGTGTTAAATAAAATAAAAATAAATAGAAAAAATTGAAACCTTTCTATAACACAGGAACACAAGAAACAGATTACAAGGTTTCTTTAAAAAATGCAATGATTATACACACACACACACACATTCATTCAGTGCAGGGACTGTATAACTGTCTAAGGTCTACAGCATAGTTTATCCTGTAAAGTTTTAACAAACTGGAAGGAATAAAGGCAGAGAAAACCAAGCCCAAATTATCAACCTAGGCAATATCAACCCAACAATACGGTGTTATAGGAAAACACAAAGTATGTTCAATAGGTACAAAAGTTTGGATTTTAACTGTCTACCCAAGGGCCATATAATAAAGACTTGATCCCCAGCTTTGTGTTTCTGGGAGGCGATGGAACAAGGTGAAACCCACTGGGCTGGTAGAATGGTTGGTTGCTTACTATGCAGGGGAAAGTAGTTAGATCATTAGTAGTGTTCTAGTCCTGCCTCTTCCTACTTGATTCCTGTCTGGTGTGAGATGAACAGACTTCTTCTGCCACATGCTCCTCCACCATGTCGGACTGTGCCATCACAGGCCCTGAAGACCCTGAGTGCAAAATAAACCTTGTCTCTTTTGAACTGATTACATCTTGTGTTTTGTCACAATATTGGAAAACTAAGAGGCACGGGAGGGGTTTGAAGAAGAAACAGATGCTATGTCAATAAGAGGAATGAGCTCTTGGGGCGTCAAGCAAAGAAAAAAGTAAAAACAAAGGGGCAAAATAAATCACTGGAGAATTTTGAGTTATATCATTTAGCTAGAAAACAGCTTCATTTTAGGGCGGTACTGAGAATTAAGCCACAGTAAGATCACATAGGGCCTTGGACGGCATTTTAAGTAATTTAAACTTAATTGAGCTGTGAGGTAAAAGCACGTAAGACTTTTCATCAGTGATGTGCTTTGAAATTGGATTGTCCGAGTAAATAAGACAATTGGAAAAGGGGGAAATAAAGCCAAGGAGATAAAGCCAGATGGATTATTGCTACAGCCCAAACAAGAAGAGCAAGCACAGATCTGAGTGCCAGCAACCACACTGGAAAGGAGAGGGTACAAGCAGGAGGTGACTCAAAAAACAACCAAGCAAAGATGAAAAAGTTAAAATGTGGGGAAGTAGTGTAAACAGTCAAATAATTTGTGCTTGAATGAAGAAGGTAATATTTGTGTCCTTTACAAAAATAGAGGTCAAAACCTGACTGCGAGTCAAGGACAATTTTGTTATGGAAAGCTTTGGGTTGGGATCCCAGAGACGGTAGCAAGAGGAAAAATCCAGTTAAGGGGTTATGGGACCGGAATCCAGAGTGAAGAGGGTGTTGAGATAGAGGCCAGGATATTCATTGGAGCCTTGGCAGGGATGGAGACTGTTGAGAGAAAGAGGAGAAAAGAAAGAAGAAAGGAAGAAAGGGATGAGACGGTAGGAAAAGGCATCCCTAGCTGTAGGAGAACTACTCATCTAATTGGAGAAAAGTGTTTGCCACTGAAGGAAAACTATACCACGGTGACATGAGTAGGTCACGTCAAGTAGAAAAGGACATCAACAAGGCCACATGAGCTGGGACAGGGGAAGGGTGGGAATGAACTGGCAAAAGAAGGGAAATTGACTTTGAACCTTTGAGAGTCAGAGGTAAAATAGCATTTCAAAGATTAAGACCTTTTTTAATGGCATTGACAGACCAGAAGTTGGGCTGCTTTGGTGTGGAGACTGGATGGCTGAGGCAGACCTAGCAGCCAGTGTGGGGCATCATGGCAGTCCCAGTGAGGAAATGTAAGGAAGACAGTATGCTGGTTTAAGGGTGTTAAATGGCTATTTGTGCAGGCTTTGCATACTGTAAAGACAGAGGGCCCTTTGCAGAAAGACTGAAGCAACTAAGGAAAAGACCCAAGCGGAGATGGGCGGACGTCAGACGGTGTTTGATCATCATCCTGGATATAGTGACATTCAGTGGAGACCAAAGGAAAGATGATGGCAAGACAAACAGGCCCTCGGAGAGCAATGGAGTGCAGGGGAGGTGGATATTCCCACTGGCAGTTTGAGAGTCAGGTGAGAATAGAGGGTCTGAGTGAGAATCTTAGAGAAACTTTGAACCAATTTGAGGCTGGGGTCAAAGGATACAATGGGTCTCACACATAAAGCAATGAAAGAAAAAGAAAGCCATACACATTTCTCCTTTCTGGACACTTTTTTCCCCAGCTCCTGTAGACTTTGACTTTCAGACTGGTGACTGATCACAACCAGCTGACTTTAAAGCCACAGGGTTGGAACTCTATGCTCGATAGTTTCAGGCATGAAGGGCATGCTACCTGAGACTGTTGTGAAAGACTTTCCCATGGCCCTCATGCAGGCAAAGAGATGCCAAAAAGCATAGCACAGAAGTTTTGCTGAAAAACATGATTGGCATCCAGCCATCTCTTTACACATGTATGCTACAGTGTCTGAATCAGGGAGATGACTGCCTTCCTTTATTGGGAAGAATAAGGCATATATCAAAATACATAAATCCTAAAAAGCTCATTGTGAGGGGCAGGGTCCTAATAATTTGTATTTTGATAGCTTTTAAATATTTTCAAAGTTGCTTCTAGCAGTAAAGCAAATAGCTTCATTTTGCAGAACATTTGATTAAATTCCAAACATATCAATGTTCCGGGGGTGCCTGGTGCCTCTGATACCTCTGTAAATTTGCCAAGAAAGGGCAAACACAAGGAGAAAACCCCCGGAGAAACAATGGGACCATTCTCCCAGGAGCAGGCTGCAGGGCTATGCAAGGGAGAGATGCTCAGACTTCTGTCTGCAAGGCAGAGAGATTAGAATGGAATACATTAGTTAGGTGGGCACGAAACAATAGCACTCTGTTTCTCATTCAAAGGACTCCAGACTTTCTGAGAAGCCTAAGTTCTTGCTTTCTCTTTGGTCTCCCAGAAGACATACACTAAACTCACCCTGGGTTTAGCAAAGCTGCCTCCCTACCCTCCTCCTCCATCCCTCCTGTTTTGGGTAGAACTCTTTCCCATCCACCTCTGCCAACCCTTCGTCATGAAGAAATCCACCTCCGTCCAGAAATAACAATAATCAAGATGCCGTTGACTATGGGATGAGCCTCTTGCTTAGTAACAAGAACTGAGGAATCTTACTAAAGGTACATGGGCAAATGATAGCCAAAGGAGGTTCACTGTCTTTAATAAGTTTGAGTGCCAGCCAACCAATCAAAGACTGGTATTGGAGTTGCACTGGGGTGGGGCATTTGCTCTCCTGAGACAGGTCTGGTGGTCTCAGGATAGAGTGAGAAGCTAGTGAGGAGATTATCAGGCATGGGGAGAACTTAGAAGGTAATACCTCTGCCAACTGGAATAAAAATATTTCACTATTTCCAGCCACCAACATTGTTGAATTTTAGCCCTGACTTGTTTCAAACATGATGGGTTGCTATAGGACCACGAATATTTTAAGTAATGTATCTGTGTCCTTTCATTGAATACAGGACGTGGGGGACAGTAACTCAGAGCACAGCCTTGTCAGCACCTCCTGGCTCTTTCCTTCACGGTCCTTCTTAGAAATGAGACTCTGAACTAGTGTGCAGAGGGCTTGCAAGGGCATCCTAACACCGCCACCAGAAGTTCCTAAGTGTTCCTGTGGTCCCAGTGAATTTTTCCCTCAGGCCATTTCTTTTATTCTCCATGATGTCCCCAGAAACCATCACATGATCAACTCCTAAGATAATTAACTAAATCAGCAAGTGGTGGAACGAAGACTACACTCAACTGAAACTATAAACTGGGATTTCAGAGCTCTGCAGGTAGTTCTAGCACATGGGGAAATTTGAGGATGATTTGTTTTCTGGTGTGTTTTACACATCTGAGTCTGGTAATTACTTCCTGTTTCCTGGGGTCTTCCAACAATCTCCCTACCCTCCCCCTTCTCTTTCTGCATACAATTTCTTAAGGGCAACATTCATCTCTGGCTACGTGTTTGCCCCCTGGGGTAGAGGACTGACTGTGAGCCTTCTCAAGGCCAGCAGCACAGAGGCTTCTTCAGGGCACTGCCATTGAACAGATGGCCCCAAGGAAGGCAAAAGGAGGAGTTTGCCTATGTGTTTCTTCCTAACTCCAGCCAGGACTGGAGTGAAGTGAGGACACAGGCCATTAGCCAGCCCTGGGTTTCAGCCCTAGGAGGTCTTTGATGTTCTAGCCTTGCTGTCTGGGGTCCCTGTTTTAAAGAATTTATCAGAATGACCCAGACTTCGCAAACTTGCCCTATGTACCTTGGACAACAGAACGGCTGAGTCAATCCTGTGAGGAGGCTTGGATGGTCAGCTTCAAAACCTGTTTATTGTCGGCTTCCTCTGGCAAGGAGCTATCAGATGCAAAAAATAACATCATCACTTTGGCACACCCAGGTTCTTTCTCAGCATTCACAGGAGGTAGGTAGCCAACCCGAGAGAAGCTAGCAAACATCAGAAGTCTCATCCCCAAATCCGTCTCCCTCCCCTCCCCATTTCCACTTTCCCTCTCCATTTCCTCCTTTTCAAATCTCCACCCTGGCAAAGAAAACCCGAGGTGTCCCAGGAAGATGACGTCTCCACACGCTACAAATGCTGCCACAGAGAAAAACCTCAATTCTTGGTCAGTTGCCAGGTCCTGGTATGCTGGTATGTTTTTGCTGTTCAAGCATCTGCAATCTACCATTCATTGATACTCTTTGCCAATCCTCCAACCCCCAATTACTTAACTCCTGACCTCGGTATCTTCACTTCTCTCCCCCTAAGTTCTTCAAGTTACAAAAGCACAATAAATCAGCAGAGCTATGGTTGAGTAGGATAAGACAAAAATGTTACAGGGTCCATTGAAGACAGCAGGCAAAGGTCCTGGAATTGATGTCATGAGACTTGGGTTCCCGCCAGGGCTTTGCCACTGGTGACATGCTGGGAGATTGTCGCAGGTTGCATCCCCACTGTGGGTCAGTGCAAAACAAAGACGGAAGCAAAACAGATCTCCGGGCTGTTTTCCAGCTCTTTGATACTGTAATGAAGCAGGCACGATGCCGCGACATAGTTATGTCCTATTTGGGGACTCGTTGGAAAGCTCGGGTTTAGGAACAGCAGGTAGATGTCATCATTGTTGTTCACTGGAATGTAAGAAGGCGCAGCACAGTTGACTGTCAGGGCGGCCGTGGGTTGGACAGGAAGAAAGGGGAGGGTCGGTTAGTTACAGCTCCAAGGCCTTCCTGCTTGCCTTTGTGGCTTTTTCATTATGAGCAGGAGTTGAGACATAGCTGTTTTATTGTTTCAGTTGCTTAAATGTAGGTGTCTTCATATCTTACCCTGGAGTTCCATGCCTTGACACTCAGAACAGGTGTTTTGAGAATGTTTGTCAAATAATAAAATGTACTTAAATGCCTAAAGGGCATGGCCAGAGCAAAGGGGCCATGGTAGGGTGCTCCACTAGCCCAGAGGATAGGAGACTGAAGCTCCTCATTCTATATGTCCCCCCAAAGTCCTTAGCAACCCCAATTCTTACTTTCTCTGTAAGACAGACAACAGTTCTTAAACTCCATGGGAAGGGGACAGTCAGAGGAGTTCTACTGGCATTCAATGAACAATTCTTTTGAGTATTATTTCTTAATGTTTTTTTTTTCTTTCTCTATTGAGGGTTTAAAAAGGGGCAGTTAGCTTGGGAAAACAGATTTGGACAGGATTCTAACTGTTCCTCATTGCTCTGATTTTACAACCACCAGGTGAATTTTCCTTGAGTCATGAAAGCCCCGTTCTTCCTTTCTTCTTCATTTGTGTTGGAGGGCATGTGGTATTAGAGTTGGATATTAGGGTTTTACCGAAGACTGGGAGAGATGAGGCTTTCTTGGTAAGCTTGGCTCTGTGGCTTGGCAGTTGCACAATACAATGACTTTATTCCCAAACCAGATGTTCAAGTTGTTTTAATAATATCTTATGATCCTTCCTCTAAATAAAACAAAAACTCTATCAGAACATTCTCCAGGATTAGGAATTTCATTTCAGCTATCTGGTTTACCTCACAAGAAGGTAGCACCAAGACAAATTTGGAATACCTCTCTGGAAATACTCAAACTAGATGTGAGATGTTCTGCATTTTTTTTCTGGAGCCTGTGTAAAGGCTCCTGAAAGACATCATCAGGATAGGCCCCAAAATGCCACACAAAGTTTCGAGGCAGGTGTCAGTCTGTCTCTTCTTTGCTCCTGGTAACAGAGTAGAGGCACTGAGGGGTCCTTATATGATGGCACAGGTTGGCCAGTTTTGCTAGAAGAGTGCCTGCTTCAAAATCTAGAAAATTGGAGTTAGTGATGGCTGAGATCTCTTTGACCAAAAGACACTGGAACTCTTTGCAGAAATGAACTGGCTTCGTCGGGCTTGCACACACCTGCATTTAGCGGCCAACTAGAAACAGTGGGCACAGTCCTTCAGAAAGAAATGACCCACCTGACTGCTTAGTAGGATTGGGTGTTTTCTCTGGAAACAAGCATTTTTTTGTTTAGTTATATATTTTCCCCATACCACCTATAATTTTCTTCCATACCAATATCCCACCTTGTAATTAGACAATTTTGAGACCTGTCAAGGCTGCCAATGGTAAGCTGTAAGCTTCTCATGAGCTGGGTTTAGGCAGAATTGTCACACTTGTATCTGAATCCATGGGAGAAAGCATAAATAGGTCCTTCCTAATGAAATAGTAATTAAAAGAAATGAATGAATAAATGCATCAATGACCATTCATATGGAAAGGCTTTTGAGGAATTTGATGGAAACTGAATTTTTTTTTAAAAAAATAGCTAATTAATTATACAAATTGCTTCTTGAGCACCAGGTGTTAGAGACTGTTCCTCAGTGTCTGTCCTTAAGGAACTCATGGGGTGAGCAGACAAGAGACTGGGTAGTTACAGCTGAGGCTACATGAAAAAGAACACAGGTATTTGCAACTTATCAGAGAGTAAAGTCTGCTCTGTGTGCAAGAGTCTGCTCAGAGGGGAAGAACACGTGTCTTGAAGGATAGATGAGTGGATCTCAGTTGTAGGAATGTCACCAGACACGGATCAAGGCAGGTGGTAATGTGTTTATTTCTGAATGCACACGCCTTCCTAGTCAACAGTCCAATGGGGGAAGACACTCTAGCAGAGATATTGAGAACACAGTCTCCAAGGTAATACATATTATTTAAATTCTTTGTTTTTCTATGTCTTAATTTTAAGATGACAATAATAGTATTACTAGCTTCGTGGGATCACATGAAGAATACACGAAATGAAATGCAAAGCATTCAGAATAGACTCAGCTGCAAAGGAAGACTCAATGAATATGAATATTAGATGCTGTTGCTGCGGTTCTATGATTCTCTTCTTGGCTGTGGTTTAGTACTTCCTGGATGGGATACATGTCTGGTTTCAGGATGGTGGTAAAGGGGACACTGAATTAGGGAAGGACCGTACTGATTAAAGACACAAAACTATATCTGCCATGTCAAAACAGCGGCTACCAATTTTGGCATCCCTCCACACCCTCTTTTCGACCCCAGGGGAACCTCCATTTCATTACTCAAGCTTTTTACTGTCTGGTCTTTTGTAAACCTCTCAGAAGCCTCCCCGGGTATTGCTCAACAAGCAGGTGTCCCGGGCGAAGCAGACATTTAAGCCAGGAGGAATGATCAAGGCCGAGTCTTTCTCGCTAATTTTCCACAGGAGGATGTGAAGTGCTGCTGCAGGGAAGAACACTGTGTGCTGTGTGGTCACTGTAAGAGCCCTGTCCTGGCCCCACCTGGCCACTTCCCCTGTCCACCCCAGAGCATCTGATCTGTGGAGTTTCATGTGGACTGACAGACACAAAACACAAACTTCCATCCCGGGCCCAGAAGGCTGAGCTCAGCACATTCTGTGTGTCCTCACCACCTCATCAGAGAGAAAGGGGACCCTCCTGGAATCTAGGGAAATGAGACCCCGAAACCAAGCCACAGCTGCAAGCAATGTAATGCTGCACTTGGGGCCAGGCCCTGCATCCTGTCCAATCCCCCATCCCTGCAGCGTCGGCTCCGGCCCCTGCTGTCCTTTTCTGCACCCAGCTTTTATTCTCAGCGTTAGATGGCCAACAGCCCGAAAGGTCTTCCAAATAAAATTACATTTTCTTCTTTTTTCATCCCCAGAGCATGGTATGTCCAAACGACGTGCAAGCTTCATTCCTCATAAATCCACCGGTTAATTGACGGACGAGGGACTCAGAAAACTCAAGAATTCATATAGCCCATCCTCTCCAAATGTCAGGATGGTCTATTGTTTTCCCAGGAACTCTGCAGCTCCCACAGGCTACGGAAGGGTCAAGTTCCTGCATGCCAATTCTCTCCCCACTTCTCTCGCCTGAGCAGACCATAGCATCATCTGGGATTTGTGGTGAAGTATGATCTGTGTGGCCTCCTTGTATAAGGATGAGATGAGCTGTTTGGATGAGAAATTTTTTTTCTTATACATAGACAGTCCACAATAATATGCAGAGAGCTCTCCAAGCCTGGGGTTTTTTAGTTTGGGATTTTTGTCTTTTTTTTTTTTTAGAAAGAAAGAGAAAGAGGATAAAGAAGAACAAAATTTTAAAACACTGGAGAAGTAGTTTAGGAAGTTCTGGGAAGATTATAGTGCAGTGGTTCTGAACCAATGGGCCGAAACCCTTGAGGGTTGAATGACCCTTTCACAGAGGTCACCTAAGGCCATTGGAAAACACAGCTATTTACAGTACAATTCATAACAGTGGCAAAATTACAGTTATGGAAAGGTGGCAAAAGTAATTTTACTGTTGGGGTCACCATACCATGAGGAACGGTCTGAAAGGGTCTCAATATTCGGAAGGTTGAGAACTGCTTGTCTAGAGGGAAAAGAGAGAACTGGAGGGGGGGAGACAACAGAGAAGGACAATATCAAGAGGTTCCTAGTCCGCTGCCTCTCCTCAGTGGCTCTCCTTAAATGCAATTTTAAGTTCACATTCTGTCAACATCTGTGCACTGATTTCTGCAGGGCCATGAGAGCATAGAGAAACGGAAGGTGTGGGCAGCTTAAGTGAGGGGTCCTGGGCATCCTAGAGAATCTGCTCTATCAGAGGAAAGAAAGGGCATGGCCTTGAATCTGACAGAGCAGGTAGCTGCGTCTTTACTTCCCTGGCCTGCCTTGTACACCTTGTATCTCAGTCCAATTTCATTTCCATCTCCCTCTTCCCCTGTGACTCATTCCTTCCCCCACAATCATCATCCTGGTGAATCTGTTCAGCATCAAGAAGGGACAGAAAAACCACTGTGTTCAGAGGCCCTGGCTATAGGCATATATTAGAACCATTTGGGCAGCTTTTTTAAAAACAGCAAGGACTGGGTTCCCATGTAGCCCCACTAAATGAGTAAAAGCCCCAGTGAAAGGGTCTATTGACTCTTGACAGTTCTAAGGGACTCAGCAGGCTGAGAGCCACCACTGTAGCCCAGTGTACAGAAGGCCCCTTACACATGTATTCTAAAGATATTCTGGAGTGCCCGCAGGAATGTGGGACTGTTAGGCATTCAGCAGAGAATACGAAATCTTCCGTGCTTTCCACTCACCTGAGAGGAGACAGATAACAGAAATAATATCACCCAGTTCTAGACAGGGTATGCTCTTTCCAGGATGTAAGACAGGGTGATGTAACCAGAGCTAACTAGTGGTCAGTCAGGGGAGGCTGCTTCAAGGACGTGACTCTGGAGCCATAAGCTGCACAATAAGAGGATCTTTCCTTCAGAGTTGGATGAAAAGTAAACCTCGGCCAGACATAGTAACACAGGCCTTTAATCCCAGCAACGGAGGCAGAGTTGAACCAGTCTCTAAATTTGAGTCCAGCTTTGTCTACATAGTGAGTTCCATGCCAGCCAGGGCAATATAGTGATATCCTGGAGAGAGGAGGGGTTGAGGGAGCAAACCCAGACAGAAGAACAGCAAGTTCAATGGGCTGGAGTGCTGGCCAGGAAACTGGGCTTCTGGTCCATCTTTGTGGTGATTTCTGATTTCTCTCTCTCTCTCCCTCTCTCTCCCTCTCTCTCTCTGTATGTGTGTGTGTGTGTATGAGAGAGAGAGGGGAGAGAGAAGGAGGAGAAAGGAGCAAGATACAGATGTCGCATTTGAAGCTGAACACTCTTCACTACAAGGTCTCTTGCTCTCTGCATGTTGACCAGCTGTGAATCTCTGTATTAGTCACCACTGCAAAAAGAAACATCCCTGATGACAGCTGAGAGACCCACTAATCTATGAGTATAACGATAAAACCCTAAAGGACACATTAATACTATGTCCATTTAGCAGAGTAGTGTTAGGCCCTCCCTTAGGGCCTATGACCTAGCCAGATACAGGTTGTACTTCCATAAAAGGGGCAGAAAGATAGTAGCGGATGCTTGTCGTGAAATATTATTTACTGGACGTGATGGGGCTGTTGTACGCATGAAATTACAACAGCTGTGACTGTATATCATGACTTGCACAAGATCAAGCCAGCCAAATTCCCAGCATGGCTAGGGGTGGGAACAATGAAGTCCCACTCACAGCTAAGGAGCTGTTGGCAACTCATGGCTTCCAGGGAAGCAAGAGTCAGTTTTCTTTAGGGATACTGGCCCCAGAGGCTACCCCTATGCCCCCAGTAGATGGCCCTGTGCCTATGCTTGCGTAGGCAACACTAAATGGGTTTAAAACAGAAAGAACATGTCAAGTTGGGAGTAAAAAAAAAAGGTAGATGGAAGATAAAGGGGAATCAGAGGGAGGAGAATGAGGGGTGGATTTGTTCAAAACACATTACATGCATATGTAAAATTATTGAGAATTTCTCGATTTTATTTCTTTTTCTTAGATAAAGAGACTGAGATGTCAGCAGGGCTGGGAGGGAGTCCTGAAGGAATGCTGGGAGAGTGACACCTGGCACTCTCACAATATGTCACAAAAATATGTGAGGCGTTGGCCCCAGTCAGGCAATAATGCCCTAATAAAAATTTATTATTAGCAAACCTTTCTAATGTGTTCCAACACCCCCTGAAACCAGCTGATGGCCCTGTGACACTCCAGTGACCTAGCAGGGAAACCCAATCTCTGCACCGTGATACAATCCCAGATTCCAGGCCTGGTCTTTTCTGGGAAGTCCTGGATAGATTTTTTTCAGAGATGCAGCTAGGTTCCAGGAATCTTCCGTGATAAAACGCTGAGACGTTTCCATTTATTCGACTCCAGGCTCCTTACGCAAGAGGCAAAGTTGAAAGTAAGAGTTGAAAGTTCTCAGTTGACACCAAAGAAAGAGAAGCACCCACGCCGCTCAGTGGGGTGACGAACTACCCAGAAGGCGTCCTCCCAGGCCTGTGTAGTCATTAGCATGTTTTCAGTATCCTGCAGCTCCACTCCAGAGATGAATCTGGACAAAATCCCCTTCCATCAGTTCTTTTTCCTGTCCTCCCAAAAGGTGTTTGGAAAAAGGAAGCTAAAGATTTTAGCCAATATCGGTATCATCGATGTTTTAAACAATATTTAACCGTTCCAGGAATGCATACTTGAATTTTCCTTATTGTAAAGCTAAAGCAGGATGGGCTGTCTCTCTGAACGCTACTTTTGTCCCCAGTGCTCACTATTATCAGCTGACGGTTTCTATGGACCAGTGAGCATGTATGTGTCGTGGGAAAAATTCAGATTGTTTTCTTTTTACCCAAGGCACCATGGCACATGCCACTGATGAGAACCGCAAAAGTATCTGTGCCGTAAACATCATAAAGAAAAAGTTCCACATTTGCAAGGCTCAAAATTCGGAATTATGCAATTATGTAGAAGAATGATGTGGCTCTAAACATACAGTAAAATTCGAAAGACCCCTCTGAGTGTGTTCATCAGTGTTTCTGCAGACACAGGACTATTAGCGGTATGGACTATGTATACCAGAGTATACATCTATGCATACATATATATGTATGAATGAAGATAGATGATAGATATATAGACAGACAGACAGATGATAGATAGGCAGATTTTCTTTTATAAAGAATTGTTTCATGCACGGATGGAAGTTGAGATGTCCCATAGCCTGCCCTCTGCTAACTTGGAGACCCAGGAAGTCTACAGTTTAGAGTTGAATGACTGGGGAGCCGATGATTCACCTTCAAGTTCATGAGCGAAGGTCTGAGGGCCAGCAGTATGCCTTCCTTCTTTCCTTGGGAAGTAGGAACTACTATGCAAACCACTGTTCTAGGACCTGAAATACTGTGAAAAGCACTATGTTAGGACTTGGGAAAAGAAGACAAGTTTCCTGTCCTCATAGAGTTTATAATCTACTCAAGAGAGGAAAATGTCAGGCTTGACATGAGCATCATCTATGAAGGCCAATAACATGGAAATACACAAGGGTTTGAAGTATCAAGAGGGTTACTGTTGTGGGTGCCTACTAGGGTTAGTCCAGGATGGTGCCCCTGGAGGTTGGTGAGGTTGATGGGAGTAAAGTCTTGTAGGATCTTAGAAATCAGGGTGAGAAATTTTTATAAATTCAAAATACAGTGGGAAGACAGCAGCGTCTTCATGAAGAAGATGAAATAAGGACCGTTGATAACAGAGACCAGCTTGCATTTTTTAAAATCCCAATGTTGTTAGTTCTGAGAAGGAATTGGACAGAGACAGCATGGATTGGGGCTACAAATCTGGATACTGGTAGAATAGCTCTGGCAGGAGGAGCGTGTAACAGTAGTGGAACCACAAACAAGGCACAGTAAGAGATAGTTCAGAAATCGATCCAGTTTGGGGGATGGGTTAAATGGTAGAGAGAGGGGAAGAGAGATTAATCCTCAGGGATTGTGGGCCAGATGAAGTAGGGAAAGTTGCTCTTCCCAGAGACAAGCAATTGAGTATCTTTGGAGGACTCACACTTTTCCTTTATTCGTAGTTACCCCTGCCTCTCTTCAGAGAGATAGTACCTTCCACAGTGGCCCACAGACTTTCCAGTTAGCACATATTATATTCCTTCTGGATAGTTTAAAAACTAATTTCCCTCTTATATGAAAGCTGTATTTGTATGAGTGAGGAAATAATAAGCTACAGGTCTTAGTGCATAAGGTATGATTCATAAAGCCTAGCTGCTGTCCTTGTCCACACCTAGTCTGTTGCCCACCCATCCCATCCTTTTTGAATATCTACTTGCATCCCCTTGGGATGTGGAAAAGTTAGTGATCTAAAGTGACTATCCATTTAGCTTATGATGCTGCTAAACTATCTTTGTTTGGTGAAATTGTCCAAACTCTGTTGAGCAGGTTCATGTGTCTGGAGTTAGTTGACCCAGTATGCTGGAAGCTGGGTGATTTAACTATGGCGGACATCTTTTATTTACCGTAAATATGTCCCTTAAATATCCCCTCCCTGTGTGACTCTGAATTAGGGGAAGAAACAGACATTTGCACTCTTCTGGAATAGAATTGATGCAGCAGGCATTATGCCTGAAACGTTGGCAGAGACCCTAGGCACCTTTGCAACTTGTGCGTGTCTTGGATCCGCTGGCTCACCTTTGCAGCAGACTCTGATGTGACTTTGGTGGATCTCTTCCTACGCCTTCTCTGAGTCATGGGCCAGGCATACATGCAGTGCCACAGCAAAAGAATTAGCTACAAGAGAAGACAGACATGGATTTCCTTTTGTCTCCTTTCTTGCTCTGTGCTCACCTTTTTGTTTTGCACAACCTGTCTTGCTTCAGAGACTTTAATAATGGCGGCATCCATTGCAAAAGAAATGGTCAACCATCCACTTCTTTGACAACGCTCCTTTGTGGTTTCTGGTATGTGACTTTCCATTGTGCAATACCTAAGCCCTGTAATCAATCCTTCATTCCACAGTACTCTGCAGTTTCTGGGTTACCATCTAGGCTACGTGGGGAGAAGCAGAGTAGGCAGCTGGCCTCGTATCTCTCATCACATGTCACAGAGGAGCCTGGACCTCTTCACAGGCCAGCAAGAGCATTCCAAATGCAACAGAGGAAGATAATTCCCCAATTCTCCATGTTTTACATGGGCCAGAACAAATCCCATTGCCAAGTGCAGAAACGTAGCCTGGTCCCGCCCAATGTGGGTGGATAAAGAGAAGTATGCAAATAGGCAGTTATTACTGAAACCAAAATGTGTAATTAATATGAGATGGTGATGTTTGCTGACCAGGAATTGGAAGTATGATGCCATGCCCAAGTAACCCAAGCCAGGGCCCACGGGTGAGAACTTAGAAACATCTCTCTCCCTTAGCACTCTGGGATCCTTTGTTCCCTCTCACTTCTCTTTGAGTTATACCATTTAGATCTATGCCTACAAACCTAGAATAATCACAACTCACTCTTTTATGTACATTTCTAGCTTCCATACTTATGTTCTGTAAGCTGGATTCTTCATTCCCACCCCATATGACCCAAGCAAAGCACACCCTCAGGTCACAGTATTCCTGCCAGGGATCTGTAAGTGATAATAGATTGTTGAACTGATTTCATGATGTGGTGGGGTATGGAGTTTGTGCCTGCCATCTGAAGACCCATGGGCTACCCTAGGCTGGGTTATAGCCAGTGTGTAGGCTGGTGTTATGTCAACGTGACACAGTCTGAAGTCAACTGAGAGAAGGGAACCTCAATTAAGAAAATGATACCATAAGATCGGGCTGCAGGCAAGCCTGTAAGGTATTTTCTTAATTAGTGATTGATGGGGGCTGGTTCCACCCCTGAGTTGGTGGTCCTGGGTTCTATAGTGAAGTAGACTAAGCAAGTCATGAGGAGCCAGCCAGTAAGCAGCACCGCTCCATGACCTCTGTGTCAGCTCCTGTCTTCGGCTTCCTGCCCTGTTTAAGTTCCTGTCCTGACTTCCTTTGATGATGAACAGCAATATGAGGTGGACACCAAATAAACCCTTTCCTCCCCGGATTTTCTTGGTTGTGGTATTTAATCACAGCAATAGAACCCCTAACTAAGACACCTCGGTTAAAGTAATCGTTTTGTAGGTGTCGGCTGGACAAGCGCCCTGGAGGAAAGGCCTTGTTTGCCTTCCACTTCTGTTGTTTACTCACCTGGTCAGCTAAGAGGTCAAAGCTGGAGGCTGCATCTGCCTGTGATGTTTGCCCCACACTGCTGCATCCAGAGGTACATAAGCAGTCGGAGAAAGATGGGTTTGAACTGCGCGTACAGAGCCACAGGCGAGCTATTGAAGCTTTTCTGACCATCACTTACACTGACGGTAAATGGATGATTTAGTTCTCTGTAGTGATAAGGGGAGCAGGCCTGCTTTTCATCCCGCCCAGCTCCCGCACG
>LOJH01023577.1:0-15507 GCA_001685095.1 Ellobius talpinus | reverse complement strand
CATGACCTCATGGTGATATACAGATTATTAGAAATGGGTTAAACTAATATGGGACAGTTAGCCAATAAGAGGCTAGAAATAATGGGCCAGGCAGTAATTTAATTAATACAATTTCTGCATGGTTATTTTGGGGGTTAATCTAGCTGGGAGGCAGGATGCAGCTGGCTCCTCCTACTACAATGAGTCACTTTAAATACTGATGATGAGATGTGGAATCAAGCCCTTTTGAGGAGAGTAGCCCACATCCAGATTTGTCCACATATTCTGTGCTCTGATATTTTTTTTTGAGAAAAAAATGAATTGGTTGATAGTCAGTGTCTGTTTTTTATGATTAGGAATCTTATACCTTAATTTATTCTAGCACAGCCATGGCAGAAAGTAGAAAGGAAAGGATCGAATTGTCTGAATGTAATAAAACTCTATCCTTGTTGACCTTCCAGGGGGCCTCATATCTATGGGTATATTTGTCTTTTGTTTGGAATCAATGAATTTTACTTTGAAATTCACCTCAATTTGCTACTCACTCCTGAATTTTCCTCCTTTGCATGGAGCATCTGGGAGTATTTTACAGGGCTTTCCTGTACTCTGCCAAGCTAAGCACACATGTGTCTTTCAGGAGTCCAATTTTCTCCACCCAGTAATTGGCCAATGCAGAGAAACAAAGTATCATTTTATTTTGCATAATGGTGCTGTGTAAAATGATTCACTAATTCAGTGCCGAAAAATAATAACCACAAGTTGGGAGATTTTAAAGGACGCATGAGAGGAGAGCACCGAGGGATATCTGAGTGTTCAGCATTTACGCAAGCTCACTCTTGCCTCCTGCAGTTTGCTAAGGGACCAAAGAATACATCGCGATTAACTTGTGCTTCACCTGCAAACTTAAGCTTAAATATTCGTTTGCCTTATAAGGAGCTGTCAGTATCCCCAGGAATGTAGCACACAACAGTATTATTTAGAAACAAATTTGCTTCTCAATCGCGTGGCAAATATGTCCTTACTCTTCTTTTGTCTCCCTTCTCATTAATATAGAAAAAATCATCTCAGAAAATTATGCAACCTATTACTTATTATGTATTATTGTGTTTTGCGCCTCACATAATTTGAAATGAATGTCTATATAAATGATGGAACAATAGCTAATGCTTTTACCTCAGTAATAATACAAGTTTTGAAAACACGACTCCCAAGAAAAGTGTGCGCACCTATTATCTGCAATTTCTTCGCACTAATGAGACTGTGAGAAAATTTTTCCCCAGAGTCGTATGATTCAGCACCCACAGTGTGGACAGCACCCTCCCAAGAAAGAGCACATAAACCAAACTACTGAATGGAAATTGAGAACAAAAACACTTAGGCAATCTACTAGGGCTGTGTCCAGTTTTGTAACTCACAAGTGAACTATCATGTTCTAAATCCATTCTTTCTTTAATTTTTTCTTCTCTTCTTTTCTCTTCTCCTTTCCCCTTACACACCCCTGCACAGAAGTGATGTCATTATGTGTTAACTCTACAGCTGGTATAACGTTTTAATCAGTTTGTTGCTGTTTTTATTTTCATCTTTGGAGACAGAGTTTGTCACCAAGACAAGTCTGTTGTCAATTAGACTAGGCTGGAAAGCCAGGAAACCCCAGGGATCTTTCTGTTTCTGCCTCCTCAGTGTTAAGATTGCAAGGGCATCCGTGCTAGCACTCATGGTTTCTAAGATGTCTTTTATGGAAATTTTACTTAAATCCTTGTGAATAACAAGCAACTGTATGCTCTTCTGAGAAAGTATGCTCCTGTCCCTTCACAAGAGAAACCCAGAACGGAGTTCATTATCCTTGTTTCATTTCATCTATCATTTGATCTCTAATTTTAGTTCATAATATCAATTATCTAATCATTGTTATGTATTGTAGAATCATATTATAAAGAAAGGAATGACCATTGCTGCTTTAGATAAACTAAGCATTTAAAAAAATAATATAGATAATTGAATGAGAAAGGACTTAAGGTAAAGCTATGAATATAGTTCCCTATCAAGGATTATAAACTTTTTTAATAAGGATACTTTGAAGGCAGTCTTTCAACTAGCAACAATTGCACTGAACTATATTATTTTCAACCCATAAATGTAATATGTTTTCCAACAAACATGTCATGACAGGCCTGCAAAGGATTTACTTGTCCATTTATTGATTGACTACTCCCATGCATCAGGCATTGTTCTAAAAGTGCTAGGAGTCTGCTTTTGAACAAGGCAGCTTAAGCTCTCTCTCTTTCTCTGATACACTATACATTCTATCTGGAAAAGAACAGAAAGTGGGGAATTAGAGCTGTCGCAGCAGGAGCAAGGCAGAGTGCTACTTTAGGCCATGTGGTCATAAAAAAATTACTGTGGTCAAAATTAAACTGAGATTAGGACATTTAAGATGAAACTGAGATGCCAAAAAACGAGCCAGTGGTGTGATCATCTGTAAGAAGCATATGCCGGGCATGGTGAACAACTGTTGTTCTAGTGAAAATAACCTAGGATTGGTTTAGCTCACGCTGTTCCCCAAACAGAATAGCAGTGGAAGTCTAGATGAGTACTCTCTTCTATAGCTATTCATTTTCTTGGAAAGTAACTTGTAAAAAGTACAAACATATTAGAACATGATACACTTCTGCATCCTTACACTCTACAAATTAAGTCTAAAGGAAAAAGACACCATGCCTAATGACTGCATTCACATAAGATTCTTAAAATTCAAAAAGAACTTGTAGGAAAGAAAGCAAGGTGGAGTTGTTTGGTGATATAAAGTTGAATCAGGAGTAGATTGCAATGGAACTAACTGGAGGCTATCTGGGGAATGATCAGAGTTTTGATTGCTGCAATGCGATCATTTGCAATTGTGTGTTCTGTATGAGAGTCCTTTTTGAATGGTAGGCCTGTAGATTTAAATTTACACTTAAGTATACATGACTATAGTAAAAATAAAGTCAGATTTACTTATTTTCATTCATGCATGATACTTGACAACACCTTCTGCTAACTTTTTAAAAGTGCTTGACAAACCCCTCTTGATAACCCAGGTTAGACTCTGTTCATCTTTGCATGGAACTCACTCCCTTATATTTGGAAGACTCTTTTCAATGTGAGACAGTAGGAATATTTACCCAATCTAGTCACAAATACGTCTGCTCAAGAATGTTGTACAAGAGCCAAAGAACTTAATTCGCATATGGTTTCAGCATTCTACTTTAATTCAGTAATTCTGGAAAACCTGAATTCAATAAGCTAAACACAGGTTCTCATTTTATCCTGCAAGCTTCGGTCATCTGCCTTCTCCTTTCTTCTTGAAACCTTCTCTCATTAGTTCTCCTCTTTTCCTTCTTTCCTTTTTCCTTCTCTCCCTCCCTCCCTCCCTCCCTCCTTCCTTCCTTCCTTCCTTTCCTCCTCCCACTGAATACTGTGTGTGTGTGTTGATACACATGCACAGATGTGAGCTGACTTGAATTGAAAGTATGCATATGCTAGCTTAATATTATTCTCTATGTAATAAAGAAAAATTCCTGAGGTCAGGAAATCCTCCCTTCTAGAACATCAGTTATTCAGACCACTAAGAAGTTTTCCCTAGCTCTGTTTGTGCATGAAATATAACCAGATAAATGTTTTTCCTGATAGTTTTGTTTTATATATGCCAACATGTTTTAGAATATTTATGGCCTTCATTTATATCACATGAAAAAGTTGGAGGCTTAGAGATGTCTAATCTGTCCTGCTATGGAGTAAGGAGCAACCATCTTATTTGATAAAAAACATCAGTGAAAAATCTCAATCAAGGAGTAGACAGCTCTGGCTGTGAATCTATGTGAACCAGATTCTATTGAAAGGCCTTCAAAGAGCTCCTAAGAACAGAAACACTTGGGTATATTAAAGATAAAAAGTAAATCAATCCAGTCATTTTCTATATATCAGGATCCCAAAAGCATGTTGACATGATGACTCCCATTGGTGCATTGCTCAGTAACCAGTGATACAGACATACACTGCACATCTCCAGAAGTCACTCATGGCTCTATTTTGAAGCCATACATCAGCCTACTCGCAAGCCTTAATTTTCAAAATCACTCATGACTATAATAAATATTACATAGTATATATCATATAAGAATTTTGTCATTTTTTTTCATGGTATTCCAAGTTCCTGAAACAGATCTGATTTGTCAGTTCGGCATGCATAATTTGGGACGTTTTGACAGGCGGGTGGTCATGCACTACAATGTGAGGATTTTTCCAGCTTCCATCTCAATATTGGAATCTTCTTCCATAAGACTATTGGAGACAAAGGAAGGTGAGGACAGATCCCTCCAACCCTCCCGCATAGACTTCGTAGATAAAACTGATAGCACGAATACCCTAGAAGTGCTTTAGTTCACAGTAATTTCAGGATCTAATCTTCATGAGTGCTGGCCACTGACACAGTTGAGCTATTGGTCACTGAGTCCTTACATTTAACCTCATTAGTTTTCCTATGACTTAACAAGCCTTGCTTTTCATTACTACTACAAGAATATTTAGAATTTATGAAGGCAATCTATTTTTATAACAGAAATCTAACTGATGCAGATACATTTGACTGGAAAACAAAACAATGCATGATTTCAACAAAACTACTTCTATTGTTCAAACTTGCACAGTGTTAAACATACTGGTCCCACAGTACACCCACCACAGTCTAACTTTGATCTCTAACCCTGAGTAGCTGTCAGATCTTTAAAGATTATTTAAACCCTCTGAACCTTGATTTCTTCAATGTATAATAGAAGCAATAATTTTTATATCTTAGTACTATTTCAGAGGATTTGTAAAACTTAATGTGAATAGTAATTGAAAATAGTGTATAGCATATATGCTTAGCCACCAATAGACATTATTATCAGGGAAATTAACTGAATAATTCTTATCTAATGAGAAAGCTCAATTCTCAAGTGTCTATATCCTGGAAGAGCAATGGATAAGTGATTAATCCAAGGCTACGTCTGGGGTGCGTGATATCTCTAGATCTTCAGAACATCTCTAAGAATGTTGTATCACCTTGCTTGGTTAACATACTGCGTCATTCTCTTCTGAGGCAAACCTGCAATAGTTGAGACAAAGCAGACCTGAAAGATAAATGTGCAGCCTTTTCTAAGAGTGCAATAATGAATTAGAGCTTTCTCTAGTTCATTCCCATGTTATTAATTCAATAAAAGATTAACAAAATTAAGTGAGCTACTTCCACTTTGTGACTCAAGTAGTTAGTGAATAAAGCATTGAGAATATTTGGACAAAATTTTGTGTACAGTTCCCTCCCAGGGAAGGTGCTATATTGACAAAGCACCGAATATCCAGTCATTACAAAATATCACCGCAATCCCATTTTCTAATAGACTAGGTTCTCTCCACAAATAGAGTCAGCAAGTCTATAATGAGATATGCCATTGCTGAAATTTTCTTTTCTGTTACTGGGACACACTTGCAGTCTCAGTGCCACAAATTAGTGGAAGAATCAAATCACAATTTATTTTTCCCAAAATATCCATCCCAGAAATGAAACATGCTGTGAACTGAGATCCTCATAAGGAGACTGAAGCTTCCTTTCAAAGGTCCATATTGCTCTGTTTCTAACTCTGACATTAGCTTGGTTTTCCTGCACCAAGTTGTTTTTCTACAAGTCTAGGACATCTGGTGCTTGTGCCTCCCTTTTGTGTGACATGTTTCTGTAACTTCTTTCTGTTGTTGCCTGTGCACTCTTCATTATTGTCCTCTTTAATGCCTTCCTATCAAGGTCAAGACGAACATACTTTTTATCCCATAAAACAGGATCTTTGCATCATTCTTGTAATTCTGCCTTGGTTTCCTAACCATGTAAGATGAGAGAAGACATGAATGCCCATAGCTTTGAGAATAAGCAAATCAACTTCAGGGATGAATTCTGAGATATTTTACTTAACTTCCATTTCTTTATTTTGTGTGTGGCAGAGGTACATATGCCATAGTGTAGATGTTGTGTGGGTTAGAGGTAATTTGTATGCAAAGGTGTTACAGGAATGGCACTTTTACTCATCATTTTATTTTCCTTAATGTATTTAATTTTCAACCTGTAAAATCTAAAAATGCCTATGGGCTGCCACATCTTTACCATTGCAGAGGCTGTGAGTATATGAACTACGTTAGCTGAAGTTATTTGAACCGTGCTTGGGGGCTGCTCAGAACTCAGCCACTTGCTCTGTGTCAATACAAAATTGTTACTGCTGCTACTACCATTACTCTCTCTCTCTCTCTCTCTCTCTCTCTCATTCTCCACACACACACACTGAAAAGTAATATATAGAGAGAAACTGAAAGTAATATATATTTGTACACATATATACATAATAATATAATTGTATATATACATAAGTGTATTTATATATTTATTGTTGTGATGAAACACCACAAGCAAAGGTAGTCTGGAGAAGGAGAGTTTGACCTCATCCAGGCACATCCAGACAGGAAATGAAAGCTGGTCATGAAGCTGGACTCAGAAACTGAAGGTGAGGCCATGGAAGAGTGCTCCTTACTGATTTTGTTCTCATGCCTTGCTAAGATTGCTTTCTTGTGGCATCAGGACCACTATCCCAGGCATGGCATTGCCCACAGTGAACTGGGCCCTCCAACATCTATCATCAGGCAAGAAAATGCACCACAGGCTTGCCCACAGGACAATATGGTGGGTTGTATCCTGAACTGAGGCTCTCTCTTACCAAATGATGCTAGCTTGTGTTAAGTAGACATAAAACTAGTTAGTGCAAAGATTTGGAGGAATATTTAATATCTGGACTTCTTATATCTCTAGTTTTCTTCCTGCTTGAGAAGGAAACATAGCAAATGGCTAGGATAAAGAGAGGAACTGAGAAACCACCCTCTTCTTCCCACATCACTGTTGCCTGAAAGTAAGATCTTATAAATACAAAAACTGTTTAATGCAAAAATTGTTTACTATTATTTTCATTCCTATCTTTAGTTTTCATATCCTGACTTTGTGTTTGCTCGATATATTAGCTTTTCTCTTCCTCCTTTCTCTCCTCCTTCTTCTTCCCATCCCACTTATCTTCTCCCCTTGCTTCCTTTCCCCTCTGTCTTTTCTCCCATTGTTGTTCCAAGCATGCTTGTTTTCCTTTATTACATTATATTAACCCTTATAGATGAAATAACTTTGAACTCTAGTACTAAAGAGTTAGCACTTTGACTAGTATCACATGAGTCAAGGGGCACATTATAAAGTGAAGGCAACCTAATTAGATGAGAATATAGGGGATGATTAATACTCTAAAATATGCATGTAAAGGCTCTGAATTTAGACCATACATCTTAGGTTATTTGAAGCTTTCTTAAATTAAATCAGTCTCTACTGTTTGGAAAAAAAATCTTCAGGGATTTTATCAGTCCTTCTATTTTTAGGAATTAAGAACAACAAAATACAAAGGATGCCACTGATATAGAGTAGGAAGAATGCGTTTCTTGATTGAAATCTTCCTCCAGGGACTGAGAGCCTATTCTATTTTCAAGTGTTTTTCATTTCGTAGGCAAAAGAGAAGGCATTCATTTGGCTGAGCCCAAGGCTCAGTAGAATGAGATGCCAGTATGAATGGCCATGAGGAAGTCACTTAGTTTTATACCTGGATACCTAGAGGCTCAAGAAGATTCCCCAGGGTTCTGTCCAGTCACCCGTGGAAGAAGGATTCCTCTAGGTTTGCTTTCATGAATAAAATTAGGAAAACACATTTTGAAAATTCAATATAATAAATACTACAAATAATTTATAATAAATAAAAATATTTCACTCTTTTCTATGCATAATCATTTTCTCTTTTGAATTTTTAACCCTGTAGGTTGTGACATTTATCCTATGGCAACTTACACTCACTTTTTTATGATATTAAAACAATCAAGAAGTATAGTGTTTCTGGGCAAAAAATGAGTCCCACTTAGTTTTCAAACGCATGAGCACAGGCTAATAGATACACAAACAGTATATTATTTTCAGGAATTGCACAGCAAAGAAACAAAAAGAAATTAAGAAGACTGAGTTAATTGAAATTATAAATTTTACATTCCCCTAACCTCTGTCAGTACCTCTGCAGGGTACTAAAGTGACAGTCGTCATGTGTACAACATTAATTGCTATGCTTTTTTCCCCACTTATCCTTTAAATGACTATAAAAGAGAATAAGAACTTGAAACTGGAATAAGAAATAGATTGAAAATCCAGCATAATCTACCAAAGATTCTCAAAGGTGTCTTATTTCTAGACTCCTCTAAAACTTAATATCCTTATTTATAAAAAAGAAATGGTAGTGGCTGAGAAAACTCAGCAATTAAATCATAAACTGTAAGCATGAAGGCTATATACTTGTGTAAATGTTGCATGGGTTTATAATTTCAGTATTCAGAGGGCTAGACCTGTGCTGGAGCAAGTTAGCTAACTAGACTAGCTTTATCCATAAGCTCTGGGCTCAACTGAAAAGCACTGCTTCAGCAAATAAGATAGAAAGAGAATGAGGAAGAATTCCAATGGCAACCTAGGACTCCCTGTGCACACATGCATCCCTGCCCACTGACTCCCTACCGCACACATAAAAATACACACAAACACACACACCACATATGTAGAGGTTCCTTCTGTATATGTGTTGCTTTATTGGTTAATAAATAAACTGTCTTGGGCCTGCACAGAGCAGAATAGAGGTAGGTGGGGAAAACTAAACTGCATGTTGGGAAAAGAAGGAAGACAGAGTCAGAGGGAAGCCATGTAGCCCCACCAGAGAAAGATACCAGATGGAACGGTAAGCCTCAGCCACGTGGCAATCCACAGATTAATAGAAATGGGTTAAATTAATACGTAAGAGCTAGCCAATAAGAAGCTAGAGCTAATAGGCCTAGCAGTTTCTGTGTGGTTATTTGGGGTCTGAGTGGCTGGAACAAGCAAGCAGCCTTTCTACAACACACCACATGTACACCAAATAAGTAAGTACACACACAAAAAAAAAAACACAAAAAATTGCTAGACATAACAACTGCCATAAAATCATTTATAGAATTGAGGTTGATGTTTACAAAATGTTGAAGCATCTAGATGACAGTAATGCTTGATCAATACATTGAAATGCTCATAATTTTTGTGGTTTTATAATATCCTAGAAAGTTCATCAATAATGTTCCTCCCTTCTTTATCTTTTCTAGGAGTTTGGGATATGTAAAATTATGTGGCAATACAGAATCTTTCTATAAATATCCACCTCATCAAATATTGTTTTCAGTTGTGTTTATTTTCTTGGGAGATATTCTGCAAGTTAGAAATGTCGAATCAAGTGAGAGGTTTTTATAGACTTTCATGCAAATTGCTAAATGACTCTCCAGAGGAAAGTAAACCAATTTGCAGATCGCTGTGTGATATTAAACCCCTTGCCTCATAGACACACTAACATTTAGTTTTCATTATTTTAATTTACTTATTATAGAAGAATCAGCATAAAATTGTATAAAAGCATTTTTCTTTAACCGCTGATTTAACAAGGATTTTTGTTGGTGTCCTTGCTTTCCCAGTCTAAGGTTGGCACTTGTTCCTCACTAACCAGTTAATTTTCCTGACAAATTAGGGAGCCATTCACCATTTCAGGACATCTTTTCATCCTCAAAATTGCCAAAGAGCCCTAGGCCAAGTTCAACTTAAATGCTTTCTTCCACATACCGTTTCTGGGCCAGCAACTACAGAGTGAAGCCCAGAATCTCCAAAATGCTAGACACCATAGGAACCAGTGTGTCAGACTTCCATTAAAAAGAGGGATCAACAGAATTTCCACATAACTTGGATAATTTGGAAATAATGGAAACAGTGATAATTTGAAACCCCTGGATTTAATAGATACTTCATTCTGTGAATGATTTAATAGTACATCCCAGGGAACAATTTCCCCAAATTCCTGGTTTCTTTTTGACCCACTAGCCTCTCCCTCTCCTCTCTAGTTGAGACCCAGTGTAATCACCCCAACTTTATTTTCTCATGTCACAAAGTAAAACATAAAAACCTGTATCCAGCTATCCTATGTTGTCTACACTATAAAAAGAGTTTGATGAACTTCTACACTCTTGGGTACTGAGCTTGATAAGGCTCTGGAGACTGCACAACTAATAGAAACTGCTGATAAAGAATTGGGAAGTGAAGAAAAGAGTGTAACAACCCAGAACTAGTGTACTATAATATGGTAGGAAGCAGATGCTCTACTCAACAATGGAGTAACAGGGCTTTTGGGCAATGACTAACTACAAGGCAAACAGCAAACTTCAGGAGTCAAATGCTAAGCATAGAGGACACTCAAGAAAATCTGAATCTATGGAATAGAAAATGAAAAGATAAACAGAGCCAAATGGAAACAGAATTGGTTATATTATAAACTGAATAAGGCAGAAACCGCTGAGAGAAAAGGGAATAGCTGAGTGCAACAAGCATGTGAAGTCACTAAAATTAAAATTCACTATCAGTCAAAAGGACAGCCCAGGATGCACACAACCGAATTTTGGAGGAAAGGTTCTAGACAGATTCTAGATAGGGTCTAGAATTTGATGAATTTCAGAAGAGTAGGAAAATAATGAAAAGAGCAAGAAATATAGAAGTTAGAAAGCAGACACCAAATGCTTCACGGGAATAAAAATCAAAGACTTGGAATGGAATCGTTGCTATCATTTAATTGATACATGTTCCAAAAATTGAGGTTTCAAAATTAAATAAATGAAAAGGGCCTAAGTAATAAAACAACAGGGGGAGGAAAGAAAAAAGGGGAGAAAGAGGGGGAAGGGATGAGATGAAAAGAGAAGAGAAGAGAAAACAGGGAAAATTAATTTTGTTACAAAAAAACAGGACTTCTTTTTACAATGTATATATGCTCAAAGGACATATAAATTTGAAGGACTTAAAGTCTGTGTATCATAGGATAAACTATGCTAGTCACCAACTTAACATCATTACAAACAGAGACAATACCTCCCAAATTAAGAGCAAATACTTCTGCTTATCTTTAAAGATAATATTTTAAATTGTAACCAAATATTTCGACCTTAGAAACTTAAGAACTGTTAAAAAAAATCAGAAAATCTACTAACATAATTACTCTCCTAATGAGAAGAAACAATCACTTCTCTAGATACCATTTTTTGCATAACCATACAACTATGATTTTTTAAGTCAATGAGCTATGAAAGAACAAAATGAATAAAGACACTGGGCATGAACATCGCACCAAAAGCCATTCGCCAGGGCCTTGGACAGACAAAACAACTGCTCTGTAAGGAGTCACATCTCCACATGCTGTTTTAGCTAATTCTTTAATGCTTAGCATCATCCTCATTTCTAAGTTATTGTGTTGCTGAGATTACTGAATTCTCAACTTTGAATGATGTTCTAAAATATGTAGGAAAGTTTAATCCCCTTAGTGGCCACCCTGAGGCTCTCAGGGGCAGGGTCGACCAGCTTGTCTAAGACCTGACTCACAAAAGCATAACTTTCCCTTTCCTTCCTCCTATCTTCATCTCAGACATGCTTTCCCAAGTACGTTGGGCTTCACTCTTTCTCTAAAGCTCTCTTGCCTACCCTGCAGCTGCAGGTCTGACATGTGGCTGACCTCCATGTTAATCTAACTCAGAAGAGGACATGGTTTTCCTTTCTTTTTGCTCGCTTTGGCATTTTTCTTTTAGACCCTAGTAAAATTCTCCTTGAACTTGAAAAAATATATAGCCTATGAAAAGATATAAAGATAACGCAATGAAAAAAAGAAAGACTGGGTTTGGTGGAGTACATCTATAATTCCAGTGCTTGAGAAAGATCAGGCATTCAAGGCTAGTCACACAGTGCATTCAAAGGCAGTCTGGACAAGGCTCTATCTCAAAACTGAGAGGCAAAACATGTGCCAGCAAGTTGGCTCTGAGTAGGTAAAAGCACTGGCCACCCAAGCTTTATGGCCCCAGTTTGATCCCTAAAATCTGCAAAATGCCATTAACACAGTAGTTTGGATCTATAAGGCCACTGCTCCCACCCCCACTGAGCTGCTACAGCAAGATAGGAAATGGGAGTCAGAGACAAGACCCATGAACTCTTGGACGAGCTAGAATGGAATACATAGCAAAGAAGAATCAAGAGAGCTCTTGCCTCAACAGCGAGAAGCAAAAAAATAAAAAAATGACTACCCCAAAGTGTTCACTGACTTCCACATATGGACCCATCTACATACTCAACAAACACACACATCATACACACACTAAAAAATGACTTTTATAAATAAAAAGAAAACCTCTTTGATTTCTTTTAAAAGACAGAGAATAAAGAGCAATAAAGAAGTAAAGAAAGTTGTCAAAATTTATAAATGGTATTGCTGTCTATCAGAGAAAAATATTTCACAAAACAATTTTAAGTATAATTACTGAGTCCAATGAAGTTACAAATAAATTCAAACTAATGCAGAATTCTCCTATATACCTAAAAGAATATCTTGGAAAATGACAGCTGTCTGGGTGATAATAAATTTTCAACAATGAAAGGTAAAAGCTTATAATTTTTATTAAAGGATCCCAAGAAGAGGGATCAGAAGAACCACCACACATTTGGAGGACACCATCAAAGACTCAGATGAATAGACACAGGTACCAGATTTGGCAATGACATCAGTAGTCAATAGATCAAACACATCTACTATTTTAATGTAATTCAAGCTAATACCCCAGGGAGTCAAACTCTGCAGTTAAGAACTCAGCCCAGAATTCATCAATGAAGATAAGTAGAGGGACACATGGAGCCCTTTCTTAAGAAAACACTAATGAGCAGTATTTTCAACATCAGATGTGTACACCGTAATGCTCCAAGCCTGAAATCTGATACAAGCTATGAACACAAATATATACTGCGTGCATACATGTGAGCACATTATAACAAAATGATATCACTAATCAGGGATGGAAATATAGGCTATGCATATACTTCTTTATAGAGCATTGAACCTATGGTCTTGTGCATTCCAGGCCCACACCTGACTAGTTAGACACAACCACAGTCCTCCTATTCACATATTAGCTTGAGACAGTGCCTCTTAAGTTTCTTAGGCCGGCTGTTAGCTTTCTTTATAATCATGTAGGTTTGAACTCTTTATTATCCTCTCTCAACCTCCAAAATAGCTGGGATTGCATGTCAGCACCACCAAGCCTGAAAGAGGAAAAGTATACAAAGATAGAAAATGTGAAAGAAATTATACGGTCTTTTAATGTATTCATTGTGAATGTTGACAGCGGTTATCTGGATAACTACAGGCAGGAGTGGGGGCTTTCTGTGTTTTCCAAATTATATATTTTCATTCATAGAATAAAAACTATATTGTTAAAAAAGTCTCTCTGTGTGTGTGTGTGTTTATATATACCATGTGTGTTTACATGTGCATGCAGGAGCCCACAAAAGTTAGAAAAGGCTTCAAATCCTGTGGAATTGGATTGCAGGCGGTTGTGAGCCACCATGTGGATTCTGAGAAATGATCCTGGGTCCTCTGCAAGAGCAGTGCTTATTAGTGCTGAGTCATCTGTCTCTACAATAAAACTATAGTTTAAAAATAAAAATCAAGTGCTTTTTTAAATTTATTATTTTTTATCAGGGCTAAGGAGATGACTCAGGTGGAAAAAATGCCTGCCTTGCAAGCAAGAGAACCTGAGATTGGTTTCCAAAATCCACATTAAAAATGTAGGCATGGTGGTTCATGCTTGTAATCCTCACATTGTGTGAGTTGGGGTCGGGGGTTAATGGAGACAGAAAGATTCTTTGACCTAGCTGACTGACTAGCCTAGCCTGCATGGTAAGTTCCAGGCAATGAGAGATGCTGTTTCAAAATAATATGATGATATTCCAGAAGAACGACATCTGGGATTGTCATGGGGGCTGTACCTACCAACACAGAAGTACCCCTACCTACCCACTCTCACACAAAGATGCAGACACACTAAGGAAAGCAGTATTTTTTTTCCTACAGTCTGTGTAAGACCTTGGATTTTAGTGCTGTCCTGTCGCACTAAGAAACAGCTAAGCAAGTTTGCTCTGGGTAAGTGCTAAGCAGAGTTGGAGCCAAGAGGCCATCTGTGATTTGGAGACCCTACAAGTTACCGAGTTACCGGGCGACTGCCGAGGCGCATGAAGAGCATTTCTGTTATTAATGGAGGGACACATGGAAATAGGGGCACTCAGTTGAGAAGATCAAGAGGCAGTGGAGGGACACAAATCCAGATGAACAGCAGCTGACTCGGCAAAACTCTTAAATGACTTTGCAAAAGACCTGGCACTCCAGAGGGGAGGGGAGGCATCTTCCCCATACTGCATAGTGTTATTTCCAGGGAGAAGATTGAGAGGGAGGAGAAAGGAAGAGAGAAGGAAGGAAGATCAAAGGATGCTCTAAGGAGTGAGTAGACTTTTTTTTTAAATGAGCCAACGGGAGGAAGGGGACATAAAAGAAAACAGAAAGCAAAGAGCACGTGCATTTTATTTCACTGTTTCCACCGCTCCTGCTCCTCTACTCCTGAAAAATAGCAAGTTGTTCTGTGCATCTGATGGTACTCTAATTGTTGTTTTGGTAAATGAGGCATGAAACCTATCGTCAGAAAACATGGTGTCCGTGTGTACCACCACACATTCTCTTCCCGGCAGGTCAGTCTCCAGGGGTTAATGTATCTGAGAAAGCTGGAGGCTCAAACGCTGTACGCTTACATTTCCTTAAGGCAAACATTTGGAAAAGAGCATGCTTTTCTTTTGTTCATTCTTAGAACAGGACAACAAAATCTTTGTAAAGGGTAGTGGAAACACTACCAAAGAAGAGACAGGCTGTGGGAAGTTTGGCACAGGTCTCTTTAAAACATACTAAGAGAGGCTATGGATATGGCATAGTGGCATTTGCTGTGCCAGCATGTGACTTGAGTTCAAATCCCCAGTGCCCATGTAAAAAGATAGGGGTGGCCTAAAATGCCAGAAGCGTGGGGGACAGAGATAAAAGGATCCCTAGAGCATTCTGGTTGCCAGACAAGTGGATTCAGAGACCCTGTCTCAAGGGAATAAGGGACAGCAAATGTACCCCTCTGGCCTCTGCATGCATGTATCTCGTATGCATACTTATATATAAATGCACATACAGCACACACTGATACACAAACAAGATGTTTTAAAATGTGTTATAAATTTAAAAAAATCAAATGGAAAGCTGTTGACAAGCATTAATTGTATGCTTGGTATTTGCATAAAATCCTGGTGAAAGTTGAATTTCTAGGATTTGATATGTGGATACTCATATTTCTTCTTTCTTTCTTTCCTTTTTTGGGTATTTTTCCAAACCAAACACAATCCCAGCACTGAGAAACTAAAGTGGACCCAAAACCCTACCCCTATCCAAGAGAAATTATTTGCAATTGATAATTGATACCTGCTGGGAAAGGGAAAAATCAATG
>LOJH01023576.1:0-12949 GCA_001685095.1 Ellobius talpinus | reverse complement strand
GTGTGTGTGTGTGTGTGTGTGTGTGTGTGTGTGTGTGTGTGTGTGTGTGAAAAGGGACCCAACTGTAATGAGTGAGACCTGAGCCAGGAACTTCTACAGATCCGATGCAATGTTGTATCAAATCCTGAGCATCTGCCTAGGACATCCCTGGTACTGTCTGAGCCCATCAGTGACCATCTTCCCTCCCTTTAGATTCCCTCAGCCCCAGCAATCAATGCTTTTACATCAGCATGCACGTGGAAACACAAGCATGTGTGCAGGGCCAGCCCATGGTTTTTATAATCTCAGCGTTCACTACAGATCAATGTGCTATTCAGGGATCAATGACTCTGAATGCAGGAGAGACTGGCTTTGGAAGGTGACATGGTATTTGTTTGTTTGTAGTTCATTTATCTGCATCAGAATTCAGATGAGGTTCGCACACCTATCTCACGTTACTGCTAGCCTGCAATCCTGTGTGCTCTGACCACATCCTGGAAATCAGCGGTCTTGCTTTATGGCTTCTGGTTCTCTTCCTTTATGTCCCAGAAACACATCTCCAGCTTAGCCAGGTAGGAATTAGCCTCTTCTCAACTTGCCTTTGGAGAGGACCGCTTTCCTCATCACTTGCTATCCAGTTTCCTCTGAAAGGTCATGATGCCAGAGGCTCCCTGGGCGGTGAAGCCCTGGCTCTAGACTAAACTACCTGCTTAGCTCATGTGTCCTGGAAGGGGCACAGTCCAAACACCTCCACCTCTAGTCTCTGTTCTTCCTACCAGCAGGTGTTTAAAAACTAACAGGCAGTGCCAGGTGGTGGTGGTGCACACCTTTAATCCCAGCACTCTGGAGGAAGAGGCAGGTGGATCACTGTGAGCTCAAGGCCAGCCTGGTCTACAGAGTGAGTTCCAGGACGGCAAGGACTGTTACACTGTGAAACCCTGTCTCAAAAAAACCAAACCAAACTCAAACAAACAAACCAACAAACACCCCCCAAAACCAAACAAAACCTAACAGGCATCTAACGCTTGTGCAATACTTTAAAGCTGTAAAAGAATAGTCTACATTTTTTAGGACCTTCTCATAGCCCTCATGAGATGTTTATCACTATTCTTATCTCAAAGGTCCTGGAGTGGACATTCTGCAGGCCTCACATACATATTCTGAGCCCAAACCCTGGGCTGTTTTTGTTTTGTTCTCTTGAGACAAGGTCTCACTGTGGAGCTCTGGCTGGCTTGGAACTTGATAATGCAGACCAGACTGGTCTCAGCCTCCCAAATCTCTGCCTGCCTCTTCCCCTCTAGTTCTGTAATTAAAGCTATGTGCTATCATGCCCAGCCAAACCTTGGATTTTGCTTCAGAATAGTATGATAGTAATTCCTTTTTTTTTTTTTATCAAGAATACCCAGTTCCCACTAGGAACACTCAACTGTAATTCAAATTTAGCACTAAGGAAGAACACACTAACAGGGCCCATAAGCCCTGCACTTTAACAACCTAACACATCAATTCATTGTCTTAGTCACTGTTCTATTGATGTGAAAAGACATCATGACCAGGGCAACTCTTATGAAAGAAAGCGTTTAACTGGGGGGCTTCCTTACAGTTTCAGAGAGTGAGCATGGCGGCATGCATGTCACTGAAGCAGTACCTGAGAGCTACATCCTGGTCTGTAGGATGAGAGAGTGACACTGGGCCTGGCTTGGGCTTTTGAAACCTCAAAGCCTAATCCCAACACACTTCCTCCAACAAGACCACACTTCCTATTCCTCCTAATTCTTTCAAATAGCATCATTCGCTGGTGACTACACATTCAAATACATGAGCCCACGGGGCCATTATTATGCAAACCACAATATTTGTGAAATATTAAAACCTATCTCTTCAATGCGAGGCAATTCACCAGGACAATATGAAAGGTTAGCGCTACATAGCCAAGAAAAGGACACTAAGATCACAACCAAGGCAAGAAACAAATGACCGACATTTGAGTTTGTTGGTGTTGGTGTTGAAACAAGATCTCACTGTGTAGTATAGGCTGGCCAAGATCTCAAAAATCCTCCTGCTCCAGACTCCTCTGTGGTGGGATTACAGATGTGCCCCACCACACCCAGCTTGTCATATAAATCTTATAGTCATGCGTGCAAATTTTCAAACTCTAGAGTCCAGTGAGGGAGTCTTAGAGGCCAGGAGAATATGTTGGTTTTTAATGAAGTGGAAACTCTTAAAATCCCATCTCATATTTTATTCCTTCTTTCTCCCTTATCAGCAGAATATTTTTAAGTAAGTTGGGAAGCTCCAATACCCAATTTTTAAAAAATATCAATTCATATATGCTTTCCTGACATCAATCTCTATGCAATGATTGTGCTGTTGACATGCTCAAGGCTTGCCAAGTGCCAGGCTTGTGCAAGAGTTTGTGTATATTTGCACAGTATCATGTCCTTTCACGGTCACTAAACAGCACAGGGTAAATATTCATATCCTATTTTACGGTTATAACAGGGTTCATTGGGGTCTGTGGCTTACCCACCAGTCCCAGAGGCTGAATATCTGCCACCATTGTCTGTTCATTTAAGCTTTTTCATACACATCCTTCATGCCCTGCTTTGCAAATAGGCTGCTGTCACTCCCAGATTGAACCAGTTCAAAGGGCAACGCCTGAGGACTTCAGTACTCCAAAGGTGACCTGAGGATGTCTGCAGAGAACCCATGCCACCTGTAAGCCCCATATTTGTGGGAAAGTCTCTCCTCAGGACACCTGTCGTATGACTTCATCAACAGTGGCTCCTCCTTCAGTCCCACCCATTCCTGATTTCTCTCCATCAAGGTCAGAATCCACCTTCTGTAAAACATTTTATGAAACACTCCCTTCTGGGCTCTAGCTGGAGACGTCCTGTGGTTCTTTCTCAGCAAAACTTGCTTGGGGCAGTTACACGCTGGGTGGGTAATGAGCCACCTAGTTAATTTGGGAGGAGTCTGATCACAGATTAACTAGAAGGCTACAAAAGAGATGTGACTAATCTGTTTTAGCTCCAGGAACACCCTAGAGGGCGCCTTTAGGGACCAGGTGGTCACATGGCTGGAGCTTGAGGAAAAAAAATTATACAGGTTTTACCTTCACCTGTGAGAGACTCAAGACTTGAACAGGGTGTTTCTCATGGGCATTACTTTGGTGCTGCTCTCTAGTCATACAGGAAGAAACTGGTGGGGGGAGGGTGAGATGCCCACTCAGGTCTTGGCCCCCTCTTGGGGGAAGGACTGTCTGTCTCTTCACATTGAACCTTGAATTACCCAAACTCCTGTCTTCCTTCCTCTCCTAGAAATCATTGCTGTTGTTACACAGGTACGAAGCTTGTTTATGTTTTACTTCCTGTGGACTATTTTTGGGTCCCTAAATCACTCTCTTTATCTCAACCCAGAAACACTTGTCTCTGGAGCCTGAGTGCTGGACCGTGGTGGGCAGAGATTGAGTCAATACCCTCTGGTTGCTTCTGTGATTAGTTTATACACTCCACCCTCTTCTCTGCTTAGGAGGCCCCTGACCAGGAGACCCAGGGGTTATGGCTGCTGGTGTGGTTTAGCCAGTGGGGAACCAGGACACCAGAAGCCAGTGCGTGTTTACCCTGATTCTTCTGATGGTGGCTCCCTCGTGGAGACATGGTACAGGGTTTTAGAATTCTGGCAATGGCCCTGAACCTGAACTAGAGAAGAGTCATTGGGGAGCTGTTGGTTTTTACTAACAACTCTACATGTTCAAGAGCCTACCTGTGGGGGCAGAGACAATCATCTACCCTATTTTTAAAAAGAAGCCCATATTCTCCGTTGCAAAGATTCATTATCATAAAAATGTCTCTTTCTCTTAAATTGGTCTATAAACAATATGATCCCAATAAAAATAGCAAATGAATTTTAAAACTTGGAACCTAGTTGACGCCTAAGTTTATAAGGAACACTAAGTGTGAGACACCATCAGAAAACAGTATCTAGGAGAAGCCTGGAGTAATGGTGCACCCTGCAATGTTAGCACTTGGGAACTTTGGTAGGAAGAGTTCCCCAGGCCCTTAGACTCATGCCTACCACATGCTCCCTGCCTCGCTGCCTTGTCACCTCAAATCCCCCTAAAGCAGCAGAGCTAAGTGACAAAGAGACCACGGATTAAAGCCTCTGAAACTGGGGGCTGGAGAGATGACTCAGAGGTTAAGAGCACTGGCTGTTGTTCCTCTAGAGGTCCTGAGTTCAATTCCCATCAACACATGGCAGCTCACAACCATCTAGAATGAGATCTTGTGTCCTCTTCTGGCACACAGGCATTATGCAGACAGAACACGACACATAGTAAATAAATAAGTCTTTTAAAAAACAATCTCTGAAACCATGAGCCAAAGAATGGGGCTGGGAGAGGGCTCTGCAGGCAAAGGTTTTTGTCCCGAAGACCTGGGTTTGAGCTCCAGAACCCAGCCCAGAATCTGCACGGTGGAAGGAGAGAAATGACTCCTGCAAGTTGTTCTCTGCCCCCCACACTTGTGTGTGCCCCCACAAATATTCTTCTAAAAAGATAAATGATAAATGGTTGAAAGTTCATATGTAAACAATCATATTATGCAACTTAAATTTATATTTACACATACTTACACATTCATAACTATGATGAACTGTCCATTTATACATTTTGCTCTCCTATTTATGTTCTAGAAGTGGGGGAATTCTATTATAATCTTAGACTGGCTATCTAGTTATAAACAGAAGCCATGAAATTTTAAAATCATAAGTAAAAAATATTTCAATCTAAAGTAATAAATTTAGCTACATCAAAGTAAAGGAATTATATGGTAAAAGCCACAAAAAGTAAAATAATGAAAACACAAAAAACATGGAAAAAATGTTATTCAGATCTAGACCAAAAGTCACATCTTTTTAAGGATATAAAGAGCAAAAGGTCAAACTTATTAGAAAAATGAAGATACATTTAATGGAAAAAGAAAAAATTGATGTGTGTACATGTGTTCAGGTGTGCATATATATGAACAAGAGGCTGTTTGTGCCTGCGTGTGTTCACGTGTATGCATATACATGGGAGCAGGAGGCTCTGCCTGTGGTGCGTGTGTGGCGTGTGTGTGTGTGTGTGTGTGTGTATTATGTTCATACACAAGAGCAGGGGGCTGAGCATGTGTGTGTTTGTGTTCATCTGTTTGTGTGTATGTGTGTGTGTACTATGTGCATACATAAGAACAGGACACTGTGCATGTGTGTGTTTGTGTTCATGTGTTCGTGTGTGTGTGTGTGTGTGTATTATGTGTCTACACAAGAGCAGAGGCTTTGCATGTGTGTGCAGGTTATCCCCAGGAGTTGTTCCTCAGGACAATCCACTCTGCATTTTGAGAAGGGTTTCTCACGGGACTGCTTAGGCTGCCCAGGGAGCCCAGAGACCTTCAGTGTAGGCCCATCTGCTGCAGCCACGAGCCTTTGCCAGTACCTATGCTCTTCCCTCTGGGTTGGGGCGCCCTCTTCCTTCTGGGTCTTTTTTCTATTAAGACAGGCTCTCAATCTGCAAATCTGTAGCTCAGGCTATCCTGGAACTCACTGATAGCCTATGTTGGCCTCAAATTCACAGCAATCCTCCTTCCTCAGCACCCTAAAGTGCAGACAGTACAGGTGTCTATACTCTGTCTGGCTCTGAAGTCTATTTTCTTTTTTTTTAAATTGATTTTTATTGAGCTCTACATTTTTCCCTGCCTCCCTCCTCCCCTTCAACTCTCTCCCAAGGTCCACATGTTCCCAATTCACTCAGGAGATCTTGTCTTTTTCTGAAGTGTATTTTCTTTACAGTGGCTTGCTTTCCCTTTAAAGGTTATCCTGTTTTATATATTGTCTATATTTACACTGTTGTCTGTGCTCCTTGGGAATGAGGAAAGGCACAAATATAAATAAGCGCTGCCCTGGCCACTGTTCAACTGTGACATACCATCTCTGGTCTGCCTCGTACTGGCCTCTGTCCAGCACTCTGGACATGAGCAGGGACAAGGGTCAGAGAGGGGTCACTATAGGGTCACTATAGCACTTATCACTCATGAGAGTCCCCGTGGCTGTGCCTCCCAAGGGTGGGAGTTGGTAACTGCTGAGCATGTCATGGTTAGCCCAGAGGTTACCACTGTCCACAGAATGCCATTCTGTCACCCAGGCTGCCCCATGTCAGTCAGTCACACACCATCTGGGAAGACACTAAAACTTCATAGTCTAAGCTGCAGGGGCCGCCTGTGTTCTACTGCTACAACCTCTACTCGCACTGGGCTTTGTTTCTGTCATAAAAGATGGATTCCCTCTCTCCAAATAGAAAGACCAGACTTGGGCTACATATACCTACACTGAGGGAATCTTAGGACTATAAAAGTCTGAGGTAAAATATCTGAAAGTTTGAGGAAAGTGGGGAAGGCAGGGTTCTGGAGACTAGAGCCAGCACTGAAAGGAAATTGCTAAGGTCAGGGGAGTGGGTGAGGACCTCCCAGCCAGCCTGGCACCTTTATCTTTTGCTTGGGGAGACACTGAGAAACCCTGCCTTCCTCTGCTGGGTTCCTCCAGGGTCCTGTCCAGGGCTGCAGGCAGAGTGCGTGCCTCTTCCCTCAGAGTCCTGGCCTACCCCGTTCTTTTTCTAGCTTTTCACTCTCTGGCATGTTCCACACACCTGCTAGCCAGCACCAGAAGATACCATAAGCCTCAACACCCTAGGCCCTTTACTCTCTAACTCCCCTGGAGCTGCAGCTGGCTCACTTTGTTCCTCGGCCCAGGCTCTCACTTCCTGTGGGTTTTCCTCCTCGGGTGTGACCCGCCCTTCTTACATTGTCCTAGCAGCAAACTGGACATGACAGCTGCTCAGTGAGCTCATGAGCCAAGAGTCTTGGACAGTTATCATAGGCAGCAGCCACTTTGGGCAGAGGCACTGGCCCAGCTTGGATGGGGAGGAAGCTAAGTAAGTGGGGTAAAGACCTCAGATGTGACCCAGTAGGCCCACCAGAGGCAGATGGAGACACACAGTTGGGGCCAGAAACCTAAACCTGGGTCCTGATGCTGCCACTTAAGAGCGAGTGAACTTTGCTGTCTATTTTCCTCATGTGCAAGCTTTAGCTACCATGGAGGTCAAGATCAGCATGAGGTCAAGGTCAGCATGGAATTCAAGACCAGCATGGAAGTCAAGGTCATCACTGAGGTCCAGGTCATCACTGAGGTGAAAGCCATGGCTGTACAATTGCTTAAGGGCCAAGGGTAGCCTCTGCAGAGAAAATCCCACACCCTACTCCACAGACCAATTTTTCAGGGGGAAACTGAGTTCCTCTTCATTCCTTCTAGAGCTGGACCCCAGACCTGAGAATCCTGGGATCTTTTGCGGTTCCTTCTCTGCTTGATTCCCTGGCAGAATATAGCCGGAGTTTGGGCTTTTCCATCCCTTGGCCTCAGCCTTGGGGACTCACTTAGTCTACCTGGATGAAAAGGTTCATTGTTTCCGTTGCTCTGGCTGCTGTGAGCACCACTAGAACCCACGGCCTTCCCTGCACACCCAAGCCTGCAGACAGGTCCCTGTTGGCACAGGCTGTGTCCAGACCCTCCCTTATGAATGGTTCCTTTAAGCTCCGGGCCCTCATCTCAAAAGTTAAATTCATTCACAGCCATGGCAGTAAATTTCCAGAGTTGTGCTCCTGGTGTCTGCACCTTGTGTGGCAGCGCTGTGTCCAGGTCAGGGTTACCTGCACCACTGTGGGGAACGGCTGTGGCTGGGTTACTCATATTTGCTGTTGCCTGTAGGGGTTACCAAGCAGAAGATGAAACATCTGTTGGGTATTTTCTCTTTCATTTCCTTCAGCCATCAACATCTTTCCTTCCCAAACAGGAAAGTGAGACAGAGTGGGAAGCACTCCAGGGGACCCAGGACATACTGGGCTCTGCATATCCTCGCCACCCCTGAGGGCAATAGCCTGTGGATAGAGTCTGGCCACCCATGGCTTCAGCTGAGCCCTGCCATGGGTATGAGTGAGTTACAAGGCCAGGGAAAGAGATACCAATTGCTGGTAATCTTCAAACACAGTCAAGGTAGTGTTTAAGCTCCGGGATGGGAGACAGGACACAGCCCAGCCAGCCACACCACTCCTGGAAGCCCTTTCTATGCCTCAGTCCTCTCACAGGCTTTCATGGTTACTTTCCTAATTTGTGTGCCGTGGGATGTCTTTCTGTATGCTGTGAATATGTGTTGCTCTCATTGGTTGATAAATAAAGCTGATTTGACCTAAAGCAAGACAGGATAGAGTCAGGTGGGAAATCCAAGCAGAGATACAGGAGAAGAAGGGTGGAGTCTGGGAAATGTCAGCCAGTCAAGGAAGCAAGATGAGTAGAAAACGAGGTAATGACATGGCCACATGGAAATGGACTGACTCATAGGAATGGGTTGATTTAAGTTGTGAGAGCTAGTTAGTAAAAGCCTGAGCCATTGACCAAACATTTACAATTACTATTAAGCCTCGGGAACTGGTGGGTAGGAGAGAAACCCCCAGTTACATTTGTGCTTAACTTTCTTGTCGTTCTTCTGTTCCCCCCTCCCATGTATCCAAGCAGGAGGGCAGTATCACCCTCTTCTACCTCCAATCTAGCCTTAGGCTACGCCAAGGCACTTACTTGGACAGCCAGCTCACAGCCAGCAAGGACAGCCATGGAAGCTGGATCCCAAAGACAGTGGTGAGCACCGGCCTGGGCAGGGAAGAGTGGGGCTGTGGAGTGGGTTTAGCAGAGCAGGAGCTGGGACTGAAGGGAGGAGGGTGGGAGCGCTTTCAGGGAGGGGGAGGACCAAAGGCATGGGGAATAGGCCCAGACCAGGGTAGAAAGGTCAGTACGAGGCCAAGTCTGGAGAGACTGGGTTAGATACCCAGAGTAGGCCTGGAGTCTGAACTGGCCCCTGGGGCCTGAGACTGAGGCGCCTTCCCTCTCACATTCTGACACCAGCCTGTCCCAGCTTGTCAGCGCTTTCAGGCACAATAAAGCACTTGGATTTTAGCTGCACCAGCTGACTGAGTCTCTAGAGGTTTGAGAAAACCAATAAGCCCCAAAGATGCCACTGCTGGGACGCCCAGGTCAGCTAGCGACTCTGCAGACTACACCTGGACCTGAAATGCGTTCCTGCACACTCCTGATGAGAGGTTTAGAACGGACCCAGAAGTAGACATTGAGAAATCACATAGCTAGGCCTGAGAGAAACTCAGAGAAGAGTCCTCCCCACCTCCTCCTTTGTGAAGCTCCTCCCAGCACTGGTGGGAAGCCTGGCACTCCCCTCCCACATGCTCAAATATCCCAACAATGCTGAACTTCCCTGCAAGCTGGCCCTGGCTACAATGTTGCTGGAACCTTAACTCTCCCTCAGTTAAACTGCTGCAGTGCTGGAGGTGTGTGGAGATGCCTTTAGCGGTCACCATCAATCACTGCCACCCAACTGAGGCGTTTTCATCCTCCCCATATTGGGAAGATTCTCAGTGCAACACTTTTTATCAACCCAAGTGAGGGAACTCTCATGGCACGCGATGGGCAGAGGCTTAGGATGCTGCTGAACATGCGAGAACTCCCAATCATGAAAATATTCTCTGCCCCAAATGTCAAGAATGACACTCAGGAGAGAGCTTGCTTCCAGTCCTGCTGGTTTTGTGGCTTATTCCTGTGGTGGCCTCCTTCCTTGCCTTGCTTGCCCACAGCTGGATGAATGATCAAGATTATGGAAGCAGCTTCTGGCTACACTTCCGCCTTCGGTCTCCAGCCCATCTGACACTTTGTGAGGAAGAGACAAGCCACTCTCTTGCCCATGGCAGCCCAGACAGGGAGGGGACCTCAGTTCTCAGATAGCTCAACTTCAGGAGCAATGAGAAGGAAGGACCAATGAGTCACCTTAAGGTCCCTCTGGAACTGGCTTGTGGGTTTCTCTAAAGCAGTGGTTCTCAACTTCCTAATGCTGCGACCCTTTAATTCAGTTCCTCATGTTGTGGTGGCCCCCAACCATAAAATTATTTCGTTTCTATTTCACAAATGTAATTTTGCTACTGTTATGAATCGTAATGTAAATATCTGATATGAGAACCGCTGCTTTAGAGGAAACACCCCAGCCCAGAGCCAGGCCTGTAACAAGGTGATGATAAGTCACTCTGGGCCTTCCCTCCTGTTACTCATTCCACAGCCTGGCAGCAGGCCAGAAACGGCTTCCCCAAATGGGAGTTCCCCACACATGTGCAATCCTGTCATTTCCACTAAACTTGGGGAGGGAGGAAGCCTGCACTCTACCCAGCCCCTCCTCTCCAGTCTCTTGTGCCAAAGACCCCCAATCCATTAATCCCCCTGTCTTTCTCTCTCCTGCTGCAGGGAGGCCCTGAGGGAATGGGAGGGACAAGGTGGAAATAGGCTCACATTTTTGGGCATCCACAAGGGTACAGGACTTTTGCCACATTTCATACTCTGATGTCTGTCTGGTCACCAGAGAGCTGCAAAACCCCTTCCTTACTCAGATGTCCTGGGATAGTAGAACATACCTGCCCCAGGTTTCCTTTACCTTGTTGTTCCCTGCAGCCTCAACCCTTGGGCCACTCCCATGGTCACTATCTGATGTAGGATTTTTTTCTCCTGGTACCCAGGCAGAGTGACTCCTCATCCTCTTGGCTGCCTTCCCATTGTCCTCTACCCCATGCCTCTTCCCATCAGGCAGCCCAACCCCCCTCCCCCAGCTCACTGCTCAGCTCACTGCCTCCTTCCCACACCCTCAGAAGAGAGAGAAGTGGAGAGAGGAGGGCCCTTGCTGCTCACTGAAGCTCCTGCTCGCCAGCAGCCCCCTTCAATGGAAGGGATTGATCTGAGGCAACAGTGAAGGTTGGCCTGACGAGGACTATTGCTGGTTTTCCACCCATCTTCAGAGGGATGGAGGAACTCCCAGAGGCCCTGGTCTCAAGAACACTTTAGAATCAGGGGTCTCAAGGTGCCCTATTGTGTAGAGAAAGGAATAAGGATTCAAGTGTCCTCATGGTTCCCATTTCACAGATGAGCAATTGGAAACTGATGACTAACATTCCCAGGGTGTTGGAGGCATGAACTGGAGCCCAGGGCATGAGGGCAGGAGCCCTGGGCATGTGGCTCAGGAGCCCTGGCCGTGTGACGCAGGAGCCCTAGCTGTGTGGCCCAGGCACCCAGGCTGTGTGGCACAGGAGACCTGCATGTATGGCGCAGGAGCCCTGGCCATGTAGCACAGGAGCCCTGGCCATGTGGTGCAGGAGCCCAGGCCGGGTGGCGCAGGAGCCCAGGCCCTGTGGCACAGGAGCCCAGGCCCTGGGGCGCAGGAGCCCAGGCAGTGTGGCGCAGAAGGCCTGGCTTTGTGGCACTAATAGGCCTCTGGTTCTGGGAAGGAAACAGCAGGAAGTGTGGCCATGACAACTCCAATGTGCTGGAGCAAAGGAATCTCAAACTTTCCCCACTGCTACCTTCTCAGTCATAACTCTCTCTGACACCATGGTCACCATGCTAAGTACTAAGGCTGGACCCATCCAGGCATGAAAGATGGGCAGTGCAAAGCAACCTCATCTGAGCATCTCCCCTCGGGCACACTGTCCTGTCCCCAGAGGTTTTATCAACTCCTTGCCAAGCCTCAGCCTCTTGAACAACGAACCTCTGTGACTTATCCCATTTCATCTCCACAGGGTTATAACCATTTTATGGAAGAGTGCTCTTGCTGTTCAAAGTGACAGAGCTAAGGGGCTAGCCTCTAACCATTGGGCGCCCAAGTCCTCCCTCTCACCCTGATGCTTTCGGATGCTGACTGACATGTGAGCCTTGCTTGGCTCTGATGTGAAGACCGGGCCATGACAGAGAGTAAAGGATGGACAGGAGATGGGGCCCCAAAGCCCCGCTCTCTGCCGCACTATCCCCTGCCACAGTCACATTTAGTTGCACTGAAATAAAACTTAACAATTACATTTCTTCCACCAGTCATGAGGATGCACATCTATACTCCCAGCACATGGGAAACTGAGGCAGGAGGAGCTCCTTGAATTCAAGGCCAGCCCAAGCTGCGGAGTGAGAATGCATTTCACAAAACAACCCCCCCAGTTCAGTTCCTCGGTTGCATTCCTCACAGTTCGGGTGTCGCCGAGCCATGTGGCTGGTGGCTGCCATATTGGGCAGTGAAGCTGGACACTTGCATCGTTGCTAAGTGCTCTGTTGAGACAGAGCTGGTCGAGCCTGCCTCATTACACACCTGCCTTCTAGGCTACCTGCTCTCAGGCAAGTCAGAGACAGCATGGGCAGTCTCATCCTGGGGCTCACCATGCACACAGTGTTCTTGCCTGGACTCTACTGCGCCTCATAGGACACGAAGTCCTTACTGCTGCAGCCCGATATAGCAGCCTCCCTGGAGCTGTTGGGGGCTGAGGCTGAGGCTGAACAAGGCTCTGTTGACTTTGAACTCTTCTCCCAAGCACAGGGGAGGTGACGGGTTTTAAAATCACACGCTGCAAGTGTGGGCCTTAGGAAAATCTGATCTAACCCTTTCTTCTCAGACGTGAGATGACTGAGGTCATACAGGGATGTGCTGTGGCGCCCAGCCACAGACAGCTGGTGGGAAAGTTGAGGGAGTGCCCAGACAGCCAAAGATCATATCCTGATCTACCCGCTGGGCATGCTGGGGCTTCAGAGGACAGTTGCAGGCGAGCTGGAACCACTCTTAACTCCACAGCCAAACACAGAGCTAGCTATCACAGGAGGCTGTAGCCTTGCTGTCTGATGGCAGAGCCTGGGGCCAGCCAGAGCAAGACAGGGCCTCAAGGTAAAACAGAGCCCTGCATTTCACGGGAGTCTCGGAGCGCCTTTCTGCTGCCTGAAGCTGCAGCAGGGAAGACAGCTGGGAAGCAGACAGCAGCCTAGGGAGAGAGCTGTGTCAGAGCTTTGCAGCAGAAAGGAAGTTGCAGAA
>LOJH01023575.1:7941-19448 GCA_001685095.1 Ellobius talpinus | reverse complement strand
AGAGAGAGAGAGAGAGAGAGAGAGAGAGAGAGAGAGAGAGAGAGAATACACATAAAGCAAATGTCCAAAGGAGGCGTCTTCCTTTCTGAATGCAGTTTTCATATAAAGTCAACCTGAGTTCTCGGTGATTTACATATTTTCATATTCCATATGTATGTATTAGAACCACCATACAACTATCCTATTTTATTTCACAACCGAACCCCTCAGGAATATGTGACAGAGAAGAAGTGATTATCAAATGTTTTATTTCAGTAAAATTAAGGATCCCAAGATCTGGAAAAGCTGAGCTGCTACAGGTGGGACAATGTTTCAGGCTACAGATCGTCTGAACTTCTCAATCCTGCTTTCTTTGACAGCCCTGACATGTCTGCAGGGGTGTGTGGCCGCTACAAACAGGGTGAGAATCTCTACCCACAGTTCAGCATGTTAAATCCAACCCTGTGTTCGCAGTGAAGGTGTCTGTCCTGTTCCACTTCCACAATTCCCCACAGTCTGGGTCCCTGGGGGAGGGGAGCTTCTAATAGTTGACTTAATTGGATTTTAAAACTTGCCCAAATGGCTGAAACAATGACTCAGCAGTCAAGAACACGGCTGCTCCTCCAGAGGATCTGGGTCCAGTTCCTAGCACCCATGTATTGGCTCACAACCCTCTGTAATTCCAGTCCCAGGAGATCTAATGCACTCTTCTGGCCATCTGGAGCACTGCATGCATATTGTAAGACACACACACACACACACACACACACACTCAGGCAAACACTCATACACATAAAACACAAATAATTGAAATCTCAAAAAATTTTAAACATTTCCTCAAATGGAATAGTTTTTTTTAATAAATAACCCTTACTAATACCATTGATTTTCAAGCGAATCGCTTTATAAAATTGTTCTCTTTAATAGATGAAAATAAGAACTTTGGCATTTGCATGAGAAGTCTTCCAGCTTCCAGATAACTTGCAAAGCGCTTTGTGTTTGAGCAAAATGCACCCACCAGTGAATCCTGCCACGTAACCATGGAGCACGCGGTGTTTGGACAGCATGGGGATTTGTTTGCCCTTTCTGTCAGCACTATTATAAATGTGACTTAGCTTCAGGAAGACAGTTTTTAAATACTAGGTAAAGTAGGGACATTAACACCCTTGAAAATACATTAATTTAAAACTATCTCCTGTCCAAAAAATTACATAATTGTTTTGATCGGATACAAATGATCTCAGCTCTAACAAGATGTACTGTGGAAGAGTCAGAGGAGGAATGAGACTGAGGGTCACTGTGTGAGCTTTCTGTAGAAAATTAGTCACTTTTTAAGAAATACACCAAGAACGTCCGGAAAACTGAAGATGGATGATGATGGCTCACACATGATTGACAGTCATCCCTCCCAAGGAAGGTTCTGCATGTGAGAGTGGAAAGCATTGCCTCCTGGAGCAGCGTTCACAAGGGCAAACAGAAGATGCCAGTAGTGCCCCTGGGCAAGGGTCCAGTGCGGTGGCGGTGAACGTGACTGGCCAGACTCGTTGCTGTTATCCTCATCTGGGGTCAGTGCTAGGAGGGTGGCTAGGAATTGGAGTGTAGCTACCTCTCACTTGGGTAACTTTTATAAATACTTGTGAAAGAAATAGTTCAAGATCACTGATATCTCTGATGACTCTCAAATGTGCCAGCTGCTCTCCAGACTCCAAACGTGGATGCTTCTTGCTCCCTTGGCTTGGAACTCACTCTTTTCAGATCTTTCCCTGCTTTCTTACTCCTTTCTTTATATCTGTTAACATGTCGTCTGTCGAGGTCTGGGACCAGCCCGGACCTAAATTATTCTTTGTTCCAGAGTGGAGGTGTGGGAATGCAAACACAACTCACATGACTATGTCAGGAGAGAGTTCTTAGGGATACTTTATGAAATCCTGAATTGACATTCTGAAAATCACCCGCATTTATGCTCCAAACAGCTTTTATATCAAAACATAAACTGAAGGGGAAGTTCATTAGCATTCTGTTTCCTAGGTAGCAGAGAGAATGACTTAGGTCAAGTCCACACCTATGCTTGTTCTGTCACCTAGACTGAAAAACACCTCTTCCCCAGGTGACCTCCTAAATTACAGTAGGAGCAGAACGACATTAGGTTGTCTCACTGTCAAAAGGCCAGGCGACCACCTTCTGTGTGGAAGGTGCAAATTGTGCCTTGCCAGGTCGCTCAGAATTTTGACCGCCATACCATGTAGGAATATTATGGCCTTTATAGTCCGGCCTCTACAATGGTCAGCACAGAGAGGTCTTCCCTCTATACCCTGTGCTCAGTTAGCACCGCCTCCTCTAATCCTCTCCCATCTGGTGCTTTGTTGTCATGAAAGTTTCTCCTGGTTTAAAATGGGAGGCAGGGTTACCTGTGTTGATCAGTGATATATCTCTGTCCTCCAAGGAGACTTTCTGGGACATGTGCAGGTATCTGTTAAATGAATTGAGGCAAACGCCACACAGACTTCTCACTTCCAAAAGTCTTTGAGTTTGAAGACATTTCTGGCTTCTTGGCTTTATTAACGTAAGCTGCTAGTGAATATCAGTATGTTAATTAGGTTGGCAAACTATTAGAGCAAACCATTTCTCCTTGACTCATCTTGGCATGGATAAGTTTTGGTGAAAGTACATATGCCAACAAACTCAATCACTTCTAAAATTTACTCTTCTCTGTCACACTGCCTCCAAATCTGTCTACATTTGTCTTCCTTGGCGCTCTTGCTAAACTGGCAAGGATGTGCAGAGACTTCCCCGCTGTGTGATTTTACGCTTCATAATCAGAGCACGCCCTTGTGGGTTCTGATGAGCATGATGGAGAAGCCTGGAGAAATCAAACCATTTCTTCAGCAAAGAAAGCAACGGTGTCTTCCAGGGAGACAAACAGAGCTTTGACAGACATTGTTTAGGGAGTAGAGTATTTTGGGTTCTCCAAGTGTACCTGTTCTCTCATTTCTGGCTCTTCACAGTGGGCACCAAAGACCTTGGCAAGGGTCTGCATCCATAAGGAGAGGAGCACTAACCCCACCTGTAACACTAATGATGGCAAAGGGAAGGAAGAGCTAAACGCCACAACAGAAAACAGGGAATTCCGTATTGAGGATGTTTCGACAATATTCCAAAAGGAAATAGATAATGGTGTTTTTCTATCTGTCCATATTGCTTCCTTTTCAAGAAATAAAACTCAGTGTTGTTAAAGATTCAGGGATATTATCTAGATCGTGTAAATATGGTTCAACTTTTCAGATAATAATTAGATATATAAACGCCATTTTACAGACAGTGTTTCCACATTGAAGGATAGATATGAAGTTTAAATATTTTATCTTACCAGGCCGTAAAGAGACATGAAACATAACCTTAATTATACATCAATGAAAAGAACTTTAAAATAAGAGTTTATTGTAATTATATGCATCCATTTTATCTCTAAAACTTTTTGAGGGGTAAGGGAAAACTATTGAAAGTCAAGGACCAGCCAATATTGGGGTTCAAATGTTTCTTATGTTTTGCACATGCACGCTCTATTCATCAGATGCACAAATATATTTAGTGCGTTACTGCTTATCAGCAAAATGACTTTCTCATTTCCTAGGAAATTACTTTCACTCAGCATTTTAAAGGATAATAATGCTCAGTAATAAAGTAATAATTAAAATCAATGTTAGTACCCAAAGGAAACCAAGACTCTGAAAATATATACTTGCAAATATGAGCATTGGCATATATTCGTAAATAGTTAAGACAAAGGTCTATTTCAATAAACATATTAAAGATTATCAAAGTCCACAATATATTTTAAAATGAGCGACAGAAAATGATTTAAAAAATAAATTTCTGCGTTAAAGAGTTTATTAGAAAACTGTCATAAGAGTATAATGGAAAAAAACATTTTGATCCATTGACTGTGCAAAGATAATTTACATGGATTCATTGTTATTCACCAAACCTCCCTGAAAAATACACAGTAAAAATAAGTGTATACTTTGCTTTGCTATGATCATCCCATTTTTATGACTGAAATTCTTTAGATCTATATATTATATATAGTTATATATGGTAGACAGGATTTAAAACGTATATTACATAATATCAAAATCTTCTTCGCCTTTTTTTTGTTCTGTTTTTTGAGACAGGGTTTTTCTATAGCTTTGAAGCCTGTCCTAGAACTAGCTCTTGTAGACCAGGCTATCCTGGAACTCACTCTGTAGATCAAGCTGGACTTGAACTCACAGAGATTCACCTGCCTCTGCCTCCCAAGTGCTGAGACTAAAGGGTGAGCCACCACCTCATCAATTATGTCATTTACATCCAATATTCTACAAAGTAGGTAAACAGCTTTTGGAATCTATATTTTACATTTTGGTCACTTAATTCAGCATGTATTTACCTTACTCTGGTAATTTGATTGTATTAATAATAGATTAATTTTCATTGTATTTACCTGAAAGCTTCATACTTCATATTTTTAAAATAATATCTCTCACCTCTTAATGATTTTTCAACAATGGCTGTGTATTTGAAAGTTTAAGTAGTAAAGTCAGTAACTGTCCTCCCTAATTGTATTCAAAGAATGAGTGATGCCGAATCTTTATGAATGTGTTTTAAAGCTCGGTTAGTATATTGAAAACCACACTGAAACATTAAGACCAAAGTCATCGCTTGCACATTGCATACTGTGTGGTTCCTTCAGATGCCTGACACACACACAGCGCTCACTCAGGCATTTCAAATGTGCCACTTGCCTCTCTCTGCAGAGGTCCTTTTGCACAATGATAAAACGAAACTGCTCCTAAAGCCTTTTGATGTGATCCTTGGCATTCCACAATTAAGGAATTCTAAAAGCTTCAGGAATTATGTTTGAGATATATATATATATAATTTCTGAGAGTGAAACAAGCAATTGACTATTTAGGATTAAACTGTATAACATTTGAACTATTTCAAAATTCAACTTAATAAATAAATTTATTCTAGAAAAGTCAGCTTCCTAGAAAGTTGATCCCCCAACAATAGTATTGCTTTGGGTATAGGATTGGCTTTCAAAGTATAGATAAACTTTTTTTCCCTCTATGGTGACTTTCCCCAAGGAAGCCTTACAGTAGCCTGGCACCTTCATTAAAAACTGTTGTGCATATGGAGCAGGGGCTGGCAACAATGTAGCTTTTGCATCGGGTTCTAAGGGGCTCTGAACACTGAATGAAGCACCACTAAACCAGTCTCCAGGGTGACGTGGTTTCCCAGTGCAAATGGGGAAGGGACACGCTATGCTACCACATTCTAAGGCATTTTACTGCCACATTATATATTTCATGAGTACCACATTAATAAGTTTAACTACACATATTATGCCCCTGCTTCTTTGTTGAGAACTAAAATTCTTTAAGGCCTTCTTGGCTCAAAGAAAGCACTACAGTTCTCGGCTACAAATATATGAATAGCTTGGGCCTGAAAAGACTGATGTTTTTGCAAATATACATGTTTAGCCCTAGTGAAAATAAAAGTTGCTTATGTAGATATTTAGCTTGCTGAATAATTTAGTTTTTTTAATTGTAAAAAATAATGAATCTAGTAGGGAACTTTTAACTAATAAAAATTCAAGGGTTTGCAAATATAATGTATGATTGTCAATACCTCCAGGGCTTTCAAGCATTCATGTATAATAGCAACAAAGTAGTCTTTTTAGATACTTCTAGCTTTATTTTAAAAGCTGTGAAGTTTAAAAGGAAATGTGTTAGCCATAGCAAAGGAATATAAACTCAGGCCTATGGTAAAGGGCAGAAGGAACTCAATGCCTTTAGACAGGTGCCTGGAGAGATGAACACTAGCAATTTATGGTTTGAAATTCTTGGGTCTCATCATCATCTTGGCCTGCTTAAAGGAGGACTTGTAGCCACCAGGCTGTGCCTGACTTATCCCCGGCCAGGTGCCCCAGAAAATCCCATTGCGGACACCTTTGTATTTCTGGTGATAATATTTGCCATTTAAGTTTGCAGAGAGACAGGCATCAAACCACCAGCCTGAGCTGTAGTAGAGCCCACAGTTCCCAGAGGGATAGCGGTCATTGTCTCTGTCTGGGGTGGTGAAAAACTTTAGGTCGTGGTTGTAATGTTTACTGAAACGTAAGGCATCTCCTGCTGTGCCGTTATAGTTACCAATATGTAATCGGTATTTCAGAAACTCATTAGCCACATAAAACTGATCGTACAAGGCATACAGTGTGACACCATTAAAGTCTTCGAGGTCTATTCTCAAAATCATTTCCTTACTCTTGGTCAGCAGATGAATCTTATCATTACCCAGCCAAAACTCTCGGTCAAGGTTTCCAAAGCCTGCTTTGTAATCTTTCCAGTCCCTGGTGAAGTTGGTACTTCCATCAAGGCGAGCCTGTAGCACCGTCCAGCCTCCCCCCATGGTCTCCATGTCACAGTAGACCTCAAAGCTACTGTGTCTGGGGTCCGGTGTAACTCTGTAGGTCTCGCTGCTTCTTTTTCCTATTACGTAGTAGTCAGAACAATCTTTGTATATTAGATGTTGAACTGAAAGAAGGAAGAGAGAAAAGCATGGAATTTTGTTAATAACAGCTATGCATCTGAAGAATTCTTAGACTCCAAAGCAATTTGATAAGTTAGTTACTGGTGATCATGGAACCTGGCTCTGGTACACTCACCTGGACCTGGTTACTGGGACTGCTATTGCTTGGTAACAGTAGTGGGAACACTAACAGCAAGCAAAGATAGAGTAGGTGTGAGCAAGGTTTAGGGAGGGCCAACTCCCTCCAGAAACTCAGCCAAGCTCTGTAACATTTCCAAGTTGAATCCACACATCGTCCTGGTGGGGCAGAGTTATTGCCAGCTTGCTTGTATAGTCATTTAGTCTCAAAGAAAAGTAATGATCTCTCCCGCTTGGAACAAGTGGTAGGAGCTAGGACATGGGGTCAAAACCCCTGGCAGAGAGCTTGTTCCCATAACCATGCTTTCCTCTGTCCTGGAGCTGAGATGAGCCCAAGTCTCCTAGGACCACATCCTAGGCACAATCAACAAAGCTGACAGGCTATGTCCCGAGTAAAGCATCAACCTTCATTACATTGCATTGCACCATAACTCACATTTTACCTGACAGCTGTAGAGAGGTTCAGGTTAAATAAAGGCTTTCCCCAATAATATACCAATATTACTCTGGATTTATTATCCAGGATGGGATAATCAACCAGCATTTTACAGTTTGATTTCTAGGAGAAACATCAGGATGATTATGCTCAGTGTAATCAGTCAACAGGGTTTTGTAGAGGTCAGAGACCAACTATTTGATCCCAGTTCATTTTCATTAAGATTTGAGTCAAGTAAAGTAAGTTTAATATAAGGTACTTATGGGGCACAAAAATCTATTTGTGTCTATATAGAACTCATAATATTTCATTCCCTAAAAGTTTTAGGAGAAAAGGTAAATAATAGAATTTTTGTATTATTACAAGTTACTGTGCCTTGCCACATCTAATATACACCTTGTGATGTCACCTAAAACATCAATGTCATGTCTCACCAACCTCACAGACAGTATGGGCACCTGACAGAGAGGTGGCCTTCTAGAGTGTGACAACACCAGCAGCAGCAGCCCTGGGAACTCAGGAACAGCCGGAAGCAGTGCTATGTGCACAGTAGGCAGTTAGTCTGTGGTCTTTATAAACAGCATTATCATTAACTAACTGGGATGGTGAGGATAGATATTCCACTCAGTCTTAAACCAAAACCTGGCACACACACGAAGCTGCTTTTGTTCTATGTATAAAATCTCCCATTCTCACTAGATAGTTGAGAATCAAGCATAGCAGATTGTTTGCCAAAGCCTTTCAAAGGCCACTTGCTGCTCTGAGGAGCGGCCGGCCCACCCCAGACCTGATTTTGGTGCCCTTAGTAAGCACAGCCAGGAACTTTGCGGTATCTATCCCGAGACACTGAGCAGGCTAAACGCACCAGCCTGGCAGGAACCTTCTTCTGCTAGTGTGTAGGTCGGTTAGCACAGAAGGTCTAGAGACTGACGGCAAGTGTCTCTATCGATTACGGCTAATAGGATTTTTGTAATTAGATCCTTTACCGCGTCTCGTTTGAGCAAATATTTGTTTCTCCTGCCGTGACGAACAGATGAAAGGCTTATTAACTTACTCTCTCGGGTTAATGTTTATGGCCACTATCTCGCTATACAGCTTTCATGAGCAAATTGGTAAGAATCTCGTTATACCTACCCGGCTGTGACTGGATGTATTCTTGGCTGGGACACTTGGAGCATTTGCCGTCCAAACTGTTGACCACAAATGTTAGATTGGCCACTTTGTTGTCCACGTAGGTTTCGATGTTGTTCATATTTACAAGATGGAGCGTCTCCAGGCGCCCTTGCAGCCCCTGGATCTCGGCCTTGGCATTCTTCAGCTCTGAAGTCAGTTTGTTCACCTGACTCTCCAGTTCCTGGACTCGGTTGTCTGGGGCCGTCCCTGCTCCATTCCCGCCCGGGTCTCCATGGTCGTCAGCCTGCAGCTTGCAGTCCTGGCAGGATTTCTTCAGGTTGTTGACAGCTTCCTTGAGGGTCCGCACTTCTTTGAGCACCTCCTCCATGCTACCAAGCTGCCACGGAAGCTGGAGGGTCAGCGTGGGCAGGGTTAGCTGGAAGGGGCACTGGCTCCCCTCGCACTTCCCGCTGCCCTCCAGCCTCGCCGGGCAGGCGGCCTGGGCGCTCGCATCCCCCAGCCCCTCGGTCAGGTTGTGTGCCTGCCCCGCTGCTCTGCAGGCAGCGAGGACGGCGGCAGAGCTCAGCCAGAACCAGCAGGGAAGCCTCATCCTCCAAGTGCCTGCAGCTGCCCTACCCAGCGCTTTAATAGCCGCTGCCGCCTGACTCAGGCTTTCTGTCTTCCCAGAAAAGGGCGGGCACATTTTCATCACCACTCACAGCCGCCTCACCGGAGGAGAGGGTCCTCAGCAAGTGCTGCTGGCCAAACGCAGTCCAAACCACACACAATAGAATGCATGCCTGCCGTGGGTGGCTCGCATGCTATTCAAGATTCACTAGCTTGGTTTTTAATAAAGCACAAGGAAAGTCTTTTGTTTAAAAAGCAATTGTAATACTAATGCTCCAAGTATAGAACTCAATTATACTCACCTCCACTAGCAATAGCGGGGAAAGAGTTTAAAAGTCTAAATTTAGTCCGTGAGCATCTTCCCACTGAATGGTCTAAAATAGAGAAGATTCTCTTTCCTCCGCAGTTTGAGGCATCAAAGACCACCTATCCTTGAAGGCTAGACTTTCCTTGAATCTCAAGTCCCTTACTGGCTTCTAATCAGAACAAAGAGCAGCTCTTATGCAGACTTTTTCGTTTCCCTTTTTCATCTGTTTGTGAAAGGGAAGAAGACTGGAAGAGGAAAATGAGGCTGTGTTTTTTTTTTTCTTTCCCCCTCTGACAGCACAGGACATAAAGTTGTCAGTGCTTAAAAGGCACGAAAATGCATCACAGCTGGCTGCTGTCTTCTTCCTCGTTCTGCCCAAGAGCTGGGGCAGAAGACTGCCCGCTCCTTTAAGTTAACTGTGCATATTGACCTCTCAGAAGATTTCTTTCTAAAAAGAATTTTATTGCTTAAAAGTTATTTCAACATCACTGACACAGATGAGCCCAAATTCTTTATCTCTACTAGTTACGGCACCCTGTAATCGATCTCTTATTGTTTAGACCAGGGCTCACGGAGCTGGGTGGCCATAAACTTCTTGATCTTCCTGCCTCTTCCCGCTAAATGCTGGGGTCACAGGTGTGCACCACCTGTCCAGCTCTCGTTTATTCCTCTAGCCAGATTTCCTAAGGCTTTTCTTTATTCTTAATTCTAGCTAAACTACCCTGTTCAACTTCTCAGAACATGGCAGCCTCACTCTGTGTGTCTGAGATTGTGTTTGCTTCTGGATATTCAGAGGTCCTGGGCGCCAGGCCTGGCACCACCCCCAGCTGGACATAATGACCGCTAGCTTTGCTGAGCCACCCCCGCCCCATTCCTGTTACAGAGCGAGAGGAATTTAAGTGTTCAATTTCTTTCCTTTTCGTTCTATTTGATATATTCAAACCAATTTTCAACAAAGTTTAACTACCCCTAAAAAAATAACTCATTTCATTTCACCCTCCTCATCCCCTCAAGTTAAGACACTCCCTTATCGCAAGGGAGAAACAAATAAATGGGTGATTTTTAAAGAGGAAGAATAACATATTAAAAATTACTTTGTAAAGTGGGCCTATATCGGATGAGATTCTGGCTCATTATTAATAAAGCTAGATCATAAATCTGTGTCTACCAGCCAAGAACTTACTCTAACCATTGCATAGTCAACACCATGCTAGAATATATAGACGACATGCACGCCAACACCTCGTTCAGCTACCCATTTATTTACCATATTCTCATGATACTCTCCAAATACACAGCGCCCCTCTGAGTACTTGGGCTACACTATTAAAACAAAACAACAACAGAAACAAACAAAATCACCTTCCCCTTTTTAGAGATACTGAAGCCTCTTATTCATGTCTTCTCCCGGCGTAGACACATGACTTTCTAATGAAATCCTAAACATTTCACTTCCTAAACATGACGAAAGCACGGCTTTCTGACCCTTGACATGGCTCATCGTCCATCTGTTTGGATGAGGAATTCCTCTCTGGGGTTGCAGATGACTGGTTCTCAATATACCATCATTCACGGCCTCATGCCATATCTCTACCTAAGAAGCTTGTGTGCCTTTGGAAACAGGCTGCTGTCTGCCTAGAGGTCCCTTAAAATTCTCAAAGTGAAAGTAGGAAGTCACTTTGTTTATCAGTTTTCTTGGCACTGATGTGTGATTTTCAGGTTTCTCAACTTAAAAAAAATCATTGTTCCCAAATGGATGTGGTGACATTCCTCTCTAATCTCCACACTTAGGGGGCTGAGGCAGGAAGATCGTGAATTCAAGGAGAGTCTGAGCTACATAAATAGCAAGACTCTGTCTCAAAATAGAGCAAATTATCAGTCCCTGATGACAAGGCAGACACTAAGCAACTATCACAAGAGTGAGTGAGGCTCAGTCCACTCTGGAGTCTGTGGCTGTGCCGGGGGCAGAGGCTGTGCCCCAGCTGTGTCAGACCCTTTCACAGACACGGTCTCCCTGTGACCACCTGCCCACGAAGTTAAGCACAGAGGGGACTCAACCAGTAAGTAATGAACCAGTGGTTTTATGGTTTTGAGAAGGCAGAACTGGAAACCGATCCCAGGTCTGACTCCAAAGGCTGTGTCCTTTCTCCTGTGTGGCACAGAGAAAAGAAAAAGGGAACCCTAATGAGAACAGCCTGTGGTTTGGATCAGCTGGGAGCCAGGCGAGGTTTCTGAGCAAAGAAATAGATTCCTCCTCTTCTGGGATCATTTTAAGGTTTCTTTTTCCTTCCTTCCTTCCTTCCTTCCTTCCTTCCTTCCTTCTTTCCTTCCTCCCTC
>LOJH01023574.1:0-19449 GCA_001685095.1 Ellobius talpinus | reverse complement strand
TGGGTACCATTTGTGGCAATCTTTCTTTTTGGACTATCTTTGGGTTGCCAACCCGCAAATAATGACAAGGAGACTTCTGATTAATTATAAAAGCTTGGGCTTTAGCATAGGGTTGTCCCCAACTTGCTCTTCTAGCTCAAGTTAACATGCTTTTATGCAACTACACTCTGCCTTGTGACGTTTTACCTTTTCTCAGTATGGTAAGTGCGACTTTCTCTGAGTCTACTGGTGAAATCTATGTGCCTAGATTTCTCCTCCTTTTCTTCCCTTTCCCTGGAAAACATGTCTATCCTCTCCTACCTAGCTACTGGCTGTTTAGCTCTTTATTAAACCAATCAGAAGGCACCATATGCAGACACATCTCTACAGTGTAAACAAATACTTCACAGCAGACAAGCCTGAGTGTCATTTCTCAGGCACTTCCCAGAATTTCTTTTGACACAGAGTCTCTCACTAGCTTGGACTTCACCCATTAGACTGGGCTGGCTGACTAGGAAGCCCCAAGGATCCTCTTATCTTTGTCTCCTCAGTTCCTGGATTACAATCTTACATGACCAACACAGACTTCAAAAAGTGGCTTCTGAAAATAAAACTCAAGTCCTCATGTTTCAGACTCCCAAATATAACAAACAACAATAATACCCCCTAAGAAATCAACATGTCACTAGTTGGCTGTGTGACTAAGAATAAATATCAATTTCAGAAACGTAGCCACAGGCAACAGCTCTCCTTTTTGGCCTCTGGTTTATATAACTTTACTTCAGTGGTTCAAATATCAGTGTGCTGGTATGCATGCAGTTGCTGATCTATAAAGCATATGGCATTTTGAAATATCGATCTCTTCATTGCCAGCATGTAAGAGATATTAGTGCAGCTGGGATCCCATTTGTAGCTATGGGATTAGAGTTATAGAAGTGGGAAATTGGAATAGACCCAAACGCATGTGAAATGGAAAGTCCAGTTGGCAGTGGGGCTAAGGATAGAGAATAAGAAATGAGAGGAGCATTATTTTAAAAGCTGACACATCAAGCAGAAAAGGAGCAGCTAGACGAACAAGCTTGGCTGCCTCAGCTGCCTGCACCTCCACGTTGATTTTGAAGACTTAAGTTCAGCACGACAGCTGGAAAGGGCAGAACTGAGTTGATTCTGGAGAGACAGCATCCCTGTGGGGTGCTGGCTTTTCTGTGGAGCATGGAAGAAGGAAGATGAGTTCAGATGAGAGCCAGCTAGGCTCAGGAAAGAGTGAAAAGAGGAACAAAATCAAGAGCTTAGAATTTGACCTAACCTGGACATTGTATATTTCTGTTCAATATCACTTGTATTAAGAAGTCTTATGGATCCATCCCTTTTATGTTGTGCTGGTGAATTGATCTTTCATTTCATTGCTTGACTCTAGCAGATTCTATAATACCTTGCATGTCTGCTTTTACCAGCTCCCTCAACCTTAGACAATAATCAGGTTCCATGTGTGAATCCACATAGGAGTTCCTTGCACACTAGCTGTTCAACAAAAGAGACTCTGTAAAGCTTTTTCTATGTGTTGGGGTGTGTATGCACATGCATGTGTGCACACACACGTGTGGAGGAACAACCTCTGGTGTTTCTCCTCAGGCACTGTGTTCTCTCTCTTTCTCTCTCTCTCTCTCTCTCTCTCTCTCTCTCTCTCTCTCAACAGGGTTTCTTAGAGGTTTAGAACCTACCAAGTAGGCTGGGCTGTCTGGCTATCCAGTGACCCCTATGGAGCTGCCAGTCCCCAGTTCTTCTGCACCGGGATCACAAGTGCACAGCTCTTTATGAGGGTTTTGGGGGAATCAAACTCAAGCCCTCTTGCTTCTACAATAAGCACTTTCTCAACTATCTTATTTCCCCAAGCCCTGTAACCAAGTGACTGAGGGCTCATCTAGAAGAACAGTAGGAACATTTTGTTCGTAGACACCCACTGGAACTATGAAGCCTCTATCCAGGGATTTATTCCCCATTTCCAGCTGGAACTGATTCCCAATTCATTGAAGGAAAATGTAAAACCTTCAAAGTTTTATTTCTGAGAAACAGTAGATATGCTTTGTAAAAGAGAGGAAGAAGCCAGACTATGTCCTAAGTTTAGTCAATAAGAAAGGAAAGAATACTTTACATAATGCTTATAAAATCACAGGATGTTTTCCTGTTAGGGTTTTCTTCATTTTAGAAATCTCTTACTGACTATGGTCTACTACGCCATAGAGATCAAGCCATAGAAACCCTCTAGGAGACTCTTAGGGCAGACTTTTATAGTGTGTGGTAGAGGCAGTTGTGACTAACTAGTTCACTTACTCTCCTATATTCCAGCCATCTGTTATGTAGAGAGGGGCCACACAGGGTGGAAGCTTGTGGGAGATCCTCCATCCTCCTTTCACACTGAGATCACGTCATGCTGAGGCCACGAAAGCTCATCGAGGAGTCATCTGTTTGTTCTTGTTTCATATGTGATGCTGTGAATAACCTCCACACACAAGCAACTGAGAGGAGGACAGGCTTGTTGGGGTAACTGCTCCAGGTTGCAGCCAATAATTGCAGAATGATCAAGGCAGACACTTCCAGCCTCATAGCCACAGTTAGGAGAAGCAAGAACAGGTGTGTGGGTCCTTGCTGCCTGCTCCTGTTTGACTTTCTCTTGTCTAGTGCAGGCCCTCTGTCTATGGATATGGCACACCAAATGTGGACTAGGTTTTTCCCCATCAACTATAAATCAAGACAGTCCAAACTGATCCAAGCAACTCCCCACCCTGGCCTCTCCTCCCACGACATTCCAGGCTGTAGCAGGTGAATGGTTTAAGACTATTATCACACCATTCATTCCTTTTCTCTGTTGAGTAACGGAAACTGCATGTTACAGATGCTGCCCTAATAAGATGAGGAGATTCCCAAGCCCTAAGGTATAGTTGTGTTCCCTGCAGCTCCCTGGAACACCAACATGGGAGAGCTACTTTAGTGTGCTCAGTAGCATCAGTCCCCAGGATGCTCCTGCTGGAAACCCAGCCAAGGCCACTCCACTAACAGCCTTGCTAGATGCTGTGGCACTTATCTTTTGTAGAAGTTTTCAGCTTTTTTTCTTCTATGTGTGTGGGGGGGATGTGTGTATGTGTGTGTGTGTGCAGATGTTCATGTCTGTGTGTGGGGTGGTGTGTATGTGGCTATCAAAGAATATCTTGGAGAAAGCAGTTTTCTATTTCCACTATGTGAATCCTGGGAATTGAACTCAGAACATCAGTCTTGGAAGCAAGTTCCTTTACCCTATGAACCACATGAAATGTAGACCATCAGACATCATGTTTAAAAAGACTTCAGGACACACACATTTTGGACATATTTCTCAACAGTGGGCTGGTAATGAAGCTTAAATATGCTGATTTCTTCTGAGGCAGACATCCTAATTTTAAGTCATTTCTTCAAATTTCTTCAAGCCTTTCCAATACGCATGGTTTTGTTGGGTCTCAAATATTGGCTATCTTAGTAGATTTGGTGCTGAACAAAATGACCACATACCCGTTTGCCATGTTTACCTTGTTTTTGTTCAATAGTCTCATGTTGAGTGTGGAGGAAGACAGAACACACATGCTGTTTTCTGAAAGTACACAGCAAATCTCTTTTTAGTTTTGAGGATGAGAGCTACTGAAACAGTTAAATCAATAACGTAAGAAAGCAGAAAATCCCAAGTGAATGCTTGTTGGAATGCACATGGCCCACGTGAACCTGTGCAGCACAGCACGGCTGGGTTCTGGGCTGTTGTCTCCTTCACTCCTCCAGTTGCTGTGCTTCTTTCTCTTCCTCTGCTGAACTCGAAATGCAGAAATCAGAGGAGACTAGAAGAGGTTCCTCAGGAGGGTGAGACTTGAACTTGATCCTGGCAGAAGCAATGCAAGCAAGGGTCAGGACAAGAACCTAGCACTTTAAAGAGCATGGTGAAGTACAAGGGTGCTGCCCGGGTTGCTGGGGTTGGAGTGTGCTGCAAACATCACAGAGGACTTAGGTGTCATGGTTCTCATATTCCTTTGTTAGGATATGTCTCTAGGGTTGAAGAGTTAGTTACATTGGTAAAATTGTTGCTGCACAAGCATGAGGACCTGACTTGGAACCCTCAGAATTGATGTGAACTAGCCATACACAGCGGGGCCCTCGGAGATGGAGACAAGTAGACCCCATGGGTTTGCTGGCCAGCCGATCTAGCTGAATCAATGAACTCCAATACAATGAAACACACTGTCTCAAGAAAATGAGATGGATAGCAACTGGAGAAGCTACCTGAAGCTTACCTTTGGCCCCCATGTGCACATACATACATGTGTGCCCATACACATATATACATATATGATAACATCTCATCTGTCCTAATTGGCATCCTTATTGTTGCTTGTTCAATTTTGTACAACCTCCTGACCAGATTTTTAGTTTCTGAGTAACAAAATATGAGAGCCTTTTTTATTTTTTAAATCAGGATACCTGAGTTTTAGTCACTTAAGAACCCATGAACTCATTTCCTAAGTCATTTTGCCTTTATTCATCTTTCTGTTAGATTAGGGCTACACTCCCCTGCAACAGCCCCTCTCTCTAGCTGCTGTAAAAGTAATGGAAGGTATCCTGTTACGATTGTTGGCAACTTCATAATGCTTACTTTCCTAGGCCCTATGCTATGAAGGTGACATATCTAGTCCCATGCTGAACCTTTGCCACCTGTGAATTAGAGGCAGCCTCATTGTAAGCACATGCAATGGGCTGTTCAGCTACACCGTGTGGAGCTTCCTCTCTGCCTCTAAAATCTGTAAGATGAGACCCCTGTTTAACCTCAGTGGCCAGAACTCCTTTCAAATTCCCCCACCATACTGTCTTTCCCTGAGATTAGCAATTCCCTTAATAAATAAATCTCTTACTAAAATGAACACTCTCAGTGTCCCTCTTGAACCCCCCAATCTGAGCCCTGACAGTCTTCATTTCTATTTTTCTAGTTGTTAACATCAGACTGACTGAGGTGTAGTAGGATGTTCTCATGATGTTGGCTCACAATCTGGTTGCAGACAGCCTTAAGTAGATGTTTATCCTCTCACATCTTTATCTAGCCTTCTGCTGGGGCCTGGGTGTTGCCAAGTGTTAGGATATAAAGAGCTTATTCAGAGCTCTTATAGGAGAATGGATGTGCAATATCCTGTAACACACAGGGATGATCATATTAAACTTATAGTCAAGAAACCGTAGTTGACATCTTGAGAGATGTCCAAAACCAGCCAGAATTCTTGAGACAACTGCTATCTATCACGGATTTGGCTCCACTAAAATACTTTGTGTGTGTGTGTGTGTGTGTGTGTGTGTGATCTTCCTCCCTAAAAATGGATTCAACATATGCTTCTAGGAGAGCTTAAACCAGTCTTTCATGCTTTAGAATTAGAATTGTGGCACAGTAACCCTCAAAAGGGATTTTAGGATATCATTACCAAAAAGAATGTAAAGAGCTACAAGCAGCATGTATACAGTGCCTGTGGTCATCAACCCAATTCATAGACTCCATGGAGGTGACTTCTCAAGGGGACAGATCTGGGCTGGAAGTGGCCATGTCTAGAAGAACTGGCGCATTGGGGTGTGCCCTCCTATTTATACTTTCTGTACCAGAAGACCAGCTTCCTCAGGTTACCTTAGCCAGCATCTCTTTCCTATACATTTGAAAGTCAGAAGATAGAGGGGGTTGGGAAGAGCTATTAATTCTCATGCTGGACTGGGAAGGAATCAAGTATGTCCCTCTCCAGTAGTCTTTTGTCCTACATTCCACTACTAGAGCAATAGCTTTTGTTATGATGATGTCTATTCCCTTATGGAGGTCTAGGTTATGTTCGGGCTGAGATACAAATGGCTCATTATAGTTGCAGGCCTTTGTCCCCTGTTGGTGTTCCTTGTCTTCATATCATTTGAGTGTTTGAGATATTATCCTGCTGAAATGAGGTGGTCTTTGCTGGGCTCCCTAAGCCAGGGTGGATTATAGGTGCTGGGTTGAATTAAGATACCCTGAGAACATAGAACCAGACCACTGGACCAAGCAGGAGGAATCTCAGCTAGTTTGTGAATCACATTGCAGAGTAGGCAGCACTCACAGGTGAGCGAGGAAAGCTAAGAGTCACCCTGTTTAGAGGAAGGCCACTAGCTAGGGTGACTCCAGTAGACACCATCCACAGTGCATCCTAAGTGCTGAAAATACTTTTGTGGGGCTGCAGGAACCACCTCTTATCTTGGAGATAGTCAAGATAAGAAATCAGATGAGACACAGTACTGAGGGACTGAGAAAGTAGTTCTTGTGGGATTGTGGATTAGTCTTCAGAGTTATTACAAAACCACATCTGGTGGCAACAATACCACTTATAAAATATTTAGTGAGTGAGTGTGAGTGTGTGTTTGTGTGTATGTATGCATGTATTTTCCTGTCAGTGTGCACAGGAATGTGAAAGTGTTCACACAAGTTTGTGTGCATTGTTGTGGAGGCCAGAGAACAATTTGGTTGTGTTCTTACTTAGGTGTTTTCAACTTTTAACATTTTTTTGAAGACAGGAGATTCTCGTTGTCTTGGAATTTGTGTTTAGGAAGAAGTAGGTGAGAGTAGCTGCCTAGTAAGTCCAAAGGATCCATTTGTATCCACTCCTGGCTGGCCCCAATGCTTGCATTACAATTAATCAAGGCAACTTGTAGAAGAAAGAATTTATTTGGGGGCTTGCTTTCAGTTTGAGTGGATGAATCCTTGACCATCATGGTGGGGAGCATGGGAGCAGACAGTCAGGAATGGCACTAGAGCAGTAGTTGAGAATTTATAGCTGATCCACAAGCATATGAAAGAGAAAGAAAGAGTGACAGAGAGAGACAGAGAGAGACAGACAGATACTTTCAAAATTTTAAAGCCTACCCTAAGTGACCTACCTCCTCCAATATGACCACACCTCTTAATCCTTTTCAAATAGTTCCACCAGCTGAGGACCAAGAGTTCAAATATATAAACCTATGTGGCCATTTTCACTCAAACCCCCACATCCACCATCCCTGGGGACTAAAGTCAGGCCACCATGGTTATAAAGCAGCACCATTTTACTAACAGTACCATCTCCCCAGCCCAATTATAAAATTATTAATGAAGCATTAACAGTTCTGCAGCTATTGCATTTCCTTTGATCACCACAGCTCCAGTGTCCTTATCTAAAGGCTGGATGTGGAATATTCTCCTGTGTGTGAGACCTAATTGTGTAGTAGGCTGTGGGAATCACTATCTTAATAGGGGTGTGTTGATAGATTTTGGCATACAGTATCTCAAATCTTTGGTTCACTAAGCCACTTATAACCAGACATCTCTTGTCTGCCACATGGTTCAAGTTTGTTTTATTTTTTAAGATAGTGTTTAAGGGAAGCTAACCAGTAAGTAGATGACCTCAGTGCAGAGAGACGCAAATTAAGGTCAAAGTCTTTCTTGGACTGTTGGGCTAATTCAAGTGGCAAATGGTATGTAAAAAGTCTCTTTTCTGTAAATATTTGGCAACCCAAAAGAGTGTTATTAATCAGTCTTTGTTAGAATTGTTTTGCCAGGATGTCCAATTCGAGGTCCATGGACTACATGTGGCCAAGAATATCTATGGATGTGGCCCAGAACAGAAATCTTAAGCCTCCTTGAAATTTTATGAGGTCTGAGAGCTGCAATAATTTATAGTAGAGAGACAGTAATTTAGAAAGCAGCTTGATTGCCAGGCCTCCTTAGTCTTATTCCCCAGGGAAAGGTGAGTGCACTATCTGCCCTTTCCTTAGCCTCATGATGCAGGACCAGCAGACGCAATAGGGAGTCAAGTCAAAGCAGGAACTCAGTTTATTACTGTGAGTGTCAGCTTATATAAGTTAAGTGACATCATGTGATGTGGGGGTACCTCCAGACAATGAGAGACAGCCAAGCCCTCTGTCTGACTGGAGGGGCATCTACCTAGATCTTGCTGTCCCATCCTCACTCGGTTCCCTCAAACTCAAGTCAGGCCTTTCTCTGTCCTACAGGTCTCGAGGTACAGGTCTTGAGATAATTTTGGCCGAACACTTGATATTATTTCTGTTCAACAAAATAATAGTTGTGGGCTCACCCCTAGGGTCTGTGAACTCCACGGTCATTGTTTTTTGGACAGATTTACAGTTTTACAGTTAACAGGTATGTGTTCCTTCCTGTGGAGTGGATCTTAAATTCAATCAGAAAGCAATTGGTTGCTCCCACAAGATGTGTGCCACTATCACACCCATGGGCATAAATTGCAATGCCCACCATTATTACTGTTTACCAGATTCAGAGCTGGGGAAAAGTCACTCATCTCAAAGAGTATGCTCCAATAGATGGCTTTACATCCAGAATTATATAGATAGCACAAATTGGAATTTATGCTTCATTAACTAATTATAATAAAAACAAAATAATAATAAAAGAGGATACAAAATTGGGGGTAGGGAGGTGTGGCTGGATCTATGGAGTTAAGGAGAGGAATTAGAGATATATATATATGATTAAAGTCCATTGTATGACATTTTCAAAGAGCTTATAAAAATATTTTTAATTATGAGGCTTTTCTCTGTGAATTTTAAAAATTTGATTGTGAAACTCTTTAGCATGAACTTCGTAAATGACAATGTCCTGTCACAACATCAAAAGGTTGGACGTGACTATTTTTAGTCATAATGCAGCCATCAGAATTGTTAACCCCTGCCACTGACACCAAATTTTCCTTATCTGTTACCTAGCCAGAATGACTTTTTTTTGTAGCAAAGGAGATGTGACTAAAAGTCCAAAGAATCAACCTATTTACTTGAAAATTTTGTCTTGTGGCTTTTTTTATTGCACATCTGTTTTTATTGATTTTTTCTGGACAATTTCATCTACGTATATATTATGCATTCTGGTCATACTCATCCTTTCCCCGTCCATATCCCTCTGATAACCCATCAAACTTCCTCTTCCTCCCACCAAGGCCCTAATCCATTTTCCCATCATTTTGTCTTGCTTTGTGACCCATTAAGTTTTACAAGGGCCACTAAGACAGACATGGTTGTGGAGCTGTCTGAGTAACTTACCAAAGGCTACCACACAGAAGATAGACCTCCTCTTTTCCAGCATTCTTTGACTATCATTATTTTCCCTGGCTGAAGCCCCATGAAACTGTCTTCCGTCTAGGACTAAACGTTTAAGGGCTCAGTTTGTGCAGAATCTATGAGGCATTCACAGTTGCTAAAATTTCCAGAATGCCATGGCTATGTCATGCCTGTATGACAGCATTTCATCATGGCTATGTCATGCCTGTATGACGGCATTTCATCATGGCTATGTCATGCCTATATGACAGCATTTCACAGCCCTCCTATCCATCACCAAGGTTTTATGTTCTTACCACCGCCTTTTATAGAATGATCCCTGAACATTGGAAGGGTCATAAAGGTGTTTCATTTAATGCTGAGTACTCAACAATCACTTGTTTTCAGTGCCTTGACTAGCCATGAATATCTGACTGGTGCTAACCTCAGCCTTGATTCAAAGAGGTCTCTCTTCCATGTGCCTTGTTTTGGCATTTCCCTTAAGCTTTGATCCCACCCAGAGACTCTATTTAAATGAGATTATATACAAAATTACTTGTAGTAAAGAATTTTACTGGAAAGATATTCTAGCCAATGCTACATCTATAAAGACTAAAAGGCATATAAAACAAGAATTTGTGCACCTACAATATCAGTTACAGACTTGTGTACCATAAATAGTAACAATGCTGAAATGGAAATAGATAATTCCACTGAACATCCATTATTAGAAATGCAGCTCAGCATTAAATACAGCAAACAGCAACACAAACAAGTTAAATACTTCCTCCCTGGTTCCTAGTTCCTTTCATGAAGCATCCCAAAACTTCAGCCAGACTTTTTATTAGTTCTAACCAGAACTGAAGTGCTGAGTTCTCATCATTTGTAATTTTATGGAAATTATAATTCAGCTATATGATTTTAAGACAATGACTATGTACTTTAGTGTTTTTCCCTTTGCTGTGACAAAACACTGAAAAAGGCAGCTCTGTGGGAAATAGGCCCATGTGACTACAGTAAAAGGGACAGTACACTGTGGTGAGGAAGAGAAGGCCACAGTGGTGGAAACAGCTGTCTATATCAAATCAACCATTAAAAAGTAAAAATAAATAAACACATGCATACCTGCACTCGGTTCACTTTCCTCTTTATATACAGTCCAGGATCCCCACCCAGGGAATGGTCCTGTCCACAGTTAAGATGGGTTTTCCCGCATCAATCAATGTAATAAAGTAGTGCCTTGCAGGCATCCCCATATGCCTGATTCTCATATGATTATAGATCCTGACTGTCATGAGCCACTTTTGGGGGGTGACTTCTGCCACAGTCCAGTCACAGGGAGTTTGTATGTTCCAGGGTAGGGGTGTGAGGATTAGAAATGTTAGGTAGGAAGAACAGAGATAAAAAGAAATACTAAGACACAATATAGTAATGGGAGGGCAATTCAGCGAATACTGAATGCTGAATTCTGAGTTTTGAGTTCTGATTTCATCCACGTTAACTTTTCATACACTTTTGTACCCCAATACAAAAGGGGGGAAAGGCAAAGGCTCCTTTAACATGACACAAAGCACAACCAGAACAGTTACTTGTTTCAATACTTGAGATATCAAGCCATTAATTTCTAAGCAAAGCATTTGATGTTTGGGGCTGTGAACACACCCTGGACCAAGTAACCTGCAGGCAGCTACTCACTAAGCCAAACCTTCTATTTCAAAAGAAGAAACAGAAATATGCTTGAATTCTTTGACCTTTGGTTAGGGTGGAACAGATCTACCTCTATGGGCCACTTTAATGTCCAAAACACCAAGTAATAACACCCTAGGTCAGGATATCTTGTTTTATAGCTACACCTGTTGTCAACAACTTTGAAAGAACAAACATAAGCTCAAATTCTCTGACCTTCAGACAAGGTGGAATGGGCTCGCATCTGTGAATGTCCCAACACCTGACAAGTTGGCAACACTAACCATACTATATATTTAGAGAATAGAGTAAATTATTAAATAACAAAACAGATATTTCCCTAAAATAATTATTTTAGTGAGATGGTTTATTAACTTTTGACAAGAAGTCACACTCGGTAGTGTGGAAATTAATATGAAAAGGACTATATCCCCTTTATATAGCCTGTACTCTCATGACATCTGTTGTATGTTTAATCAAGTAAGAGCTAAAACTATAGAGCAGTTGCCCCAGGTTCAGAAAGAAAATCCTTTAGCCCCTGAATAACAGTCAAGCAACATGTTTGTAAGATCTGTTTCCTGTGCTGAAGTGTAGTGTGTGTAGTGCAATGTTAAAGGAGAGGGGACTTTAGAAGAGGGAGAAGAGAGGAAGGAGACACTCAACAGGTATATGGTGATGAAAGCTGTTGATTCAGGGACTTTCAAACTTCATTCTCTCATATTCTCTCTTCTTCATAATATAGATACAGGCTTGGAAAATATGGAAATATAGATTGTATTTGTTAAATTTGCAAGTGTGAGGCATGCTAGAAATAAAAGGAAAATTCAGGTGTTATAGAAAGAGGAAGAGATACTCACTATGGAGCCTGATTGAAATCTCTTGCCATTTGAGAAAGGAGAATTTTGGTACAAAAAAAACCCCCAAAAAAACAGAAAACAAAAAACCCCAAAATTTACCATTGAGACAATGTAGAGATTGTTGTGCCCAGTCCATGGGGACCCCAAAAGACCACCAAGGAGACAGACTCACAGAAATGCAAAAGCAAGGTTTATTGTGTGCACAATACAAGCAAGCAGGGACCTATTCAAAGCAACTGGCACAGAAGCTGCAAGAGGAGATATCCTGCCCTTCCAGAGGACATTATTTAAAGGTAAACTCCAGAAAAGTTACATTAGCAGGGTGTGGGGTAAGGGGTTCAATCAGGATTGGTTCGTGTCTAGGGACTTTTCAGCAGTTGTATTTTCGAACCTCGCCTGCTGCTTGTCAAATTTTCTTATCGGTTGACCTTCTGGTGGGGACATTCTGTGGTTATCGTACTTTCCAGACGGCTATCCTGTTATTTTTGCCTCTAGCCATTTCTGAGGACTGGAATGTTTTTGGGAAATAACTTACCCAAGATACAAGATGGAGGCAGGGAACAAAATGAAGGAACTTGGTTCTTCAGGGATGATATTCTTTTTCTAGAGACATTTCAAGTATAAAGTAACAATGAGCTTAGCCTCTCTTCTTCCAAAGCTGTAGATGTGTAACTTTTTGCCAATCTCACAAACAAGATTATGAACTTGTTTTATAGTCAAGACACATGTCTAAGTCCTTTGTCACCCACTATAGAGAGGACTCTTTTCTTTTCACCTTTATGACCTATGGTTTATCATGTCAATCTGTTATGTTCAGTGATCTCATTTTCTAAAAAAAAATAAGTCAATAAAAATTCCTTAAAATCCCCTTGAAGCCACCCAAATAATACAGATATTATTAGATGCTTAAGTCAAAATCAAGAGTCTTGTTTTAAGGGTTGGAGAGATGGTTCAATAGTTAAGAACACCTTTTTTTTTTTCTCCAGAGGACCTGGATTGAGCTCCCAAGCACCCATGTAGGGTAGCTTGCAACAACTTGTAACCAATTCCATAAGCTCTGACAGATTCTTCTAGTCTCTGTAGGTCTCCATATACATGAGCACATATACTCATCATACACATATATAAGTAAAATAAAGAAGAATTCTGGCTTGATCTAAGTGGTAGTGTCTGAGGGTCTGAGATGCCTTAGATGGTAGTTTGTGCTGTCTCTTGATCTTCACTGTCACTGACCAAAGAAACCAATATATCAAGGAAGAAAATAATTTTGGGATTTTGAGTGATTTAATCCTATTTCTATAAGAACTTTGTGAGCTCTGACAACTTTTTACAAATTCTTTGTGACACTGACTACGTGGAGGTAAGACATAGTCCCTTTCATGGTAAACTTACAGCAGACTGGCTGAAAAAGCGCAGGTACAAAAATCAACACAAGTAAGGGCTGAGGATGTTGTCACAGATACATAGAAAGAACAGAGTGCAGCAGGTGAAAGACTATGTCAACATAAAATTTACAGCTCTCACCTCCAAAGGATTAAGAGATAATTTATTTTGGAGTCAAATGTGGGTATTCATAACTACCAAACACAGATTCAGTTTAAACTATCTATCAGAATGGTAACAGTTTCATGAAGGTTTCCTAGCAACATAACAAAGAAATCCATATTAAGGCTACTTTTAGAATACCTTGGTGAGTACATCGAGCAGGCAGGTTATAGTGAAGTGAGGAAACTCTATCATAGGTCTCAGATGCTCTATGATGTCATTCTTAGCCATTGGATTGGTGGAATCTAGGGATCTTGTTTGCATATTTCAAAAGGATTTACCCAGTAGTCACAAATACATTAGTTGGATATAGCAATAAGCGCTAAATGACCATGTAGGGGGCCAAAATCCAAGATAATTTGGCTCTGGACCTATCCCATTTTGATTTCTCTATAATTAAAATTTTCATCAGTCAATCAGCCGTGTATAATATTCAATCTACTACAGTTTCTGCCTTGAAACAGCTTGTGAGAGCATTTCAGGTGAAGGGAACAGCTGGTGCAGGATGCACAGAGTTCTGGGAAAGCTCAATGCATTCAGAAGCTTTGAGTAGAAGCTAAGCTTGTCTGTAGAATTTCTACAATTGGATAGAGTACAGATATCATCAGGAAACGTCCATGGGGCACTCTTTTATCACTTACTAAGGAGTTTAGACTTCAATTTATAAAGTCTTGGAAAAATTTGAAGGCAATTCTGAATGTGGTCAGAGTTACAAGTTGGGTGCCAGAGTGAAAGACAGATCTGATACACGTGTGTAAATGGCAGGAAAGAGAGGAGTGGGAGCTGCTTCAAAGGCAACAATGGCTGTATAGAAGATTTAGTTGGAGCTTTTGCCATTTGCAGGATATATATTGAGTACACTGACTACTTTAATACTACCTATAGCATTAATATATATATAAGTACCTTTAGTACTAGCCTACTGAAATGAGAGACATGTTTGGGGAGTTAAGTAACTTGTCCGAGGTAGGAGAGTAATGGACAAGTTGGAACTTTAAGGAACTTTAACTCACTGCTTGGTCCGTCCGTTTTAAGAAAGTCTCGTGGTTAATATGAACTCTAACAAAGCAGCAGCAGAGAGAACAAAGACAGGGCAAGATAGAATGATGCTAAGAAGTGTAACCCAAGAAAAGTAATTCAATTGATGCAACCATTTCCTCCTTCATCTACAAATATGTTATGCTATTCAGGTCTAGAGTCTGGGGCTCCTAATTTACATCTTTGAGGCTATTTTTCATTTAGTCGTTAAGCTCAAGTTATTATGGAGTAATCCATATGCTCTGCTGAATGCAAGAGTACTCTTGGAATTTGACACCAAAAAACAAATTAGAGCTCAGGAGACAGTTCAGTTTGCAAACTGCATGCTATAGAAGCCCAAGGAATGAGTTTGAGCTCTAGACTCTATATAAAGGCTCAGCATGGCAGTGTATGCCTGTTATTCCAGGGCTGGGATTTCAGAGACAGGAGGATCCCTGGGGCTTGTTTTCCAGCTCATCTAGACTAATTGGCAACTCCATGTTCAGTGAGAAACCCTGTCTCAAAAAAGAACAAAGACAGTGATTGAAAAATGCATTTAACATTGAGCTCTGTCCTCTACACACATATGCATAATAAACATACATAGCTTTGCATGCATATACATACAACACAAATGTGCATGTATACATGTGTGCATGTATGCACACACAACACACACTTCAACATAAATATTTTTAAGCTGTCACTGGTAGAAGGTCTTCTGTGCATCTTCTGGGGTCTTATAATAGCCTGTGTTCTCTTCTGTTTTAATATTTAATATGTTGAACCAGACTGATCTGGTTTCTCCTCTATATCTTTCTTCAAAGTTATGCAGTGGCAACAAGGGACCATTTTTCTAATTTAGCTCATTTCAACAAACATATGGAGAGTCTAGGAGTAGGTGTTATTTTAGGCTCTGGTGGTAAGTGTTTATATAAGATTTAGTTGGAGTCAGACAGAGAGGTAGGGAAAGCAACCACATAACTAGTTGCTGTTTAGAACTCTCGTGGATTATGTATGGAGCCCATAGAATTGTTGATGAGACATACTGGGTCATCTTTAGTCTGGGAGAGGGAAGGTCTTGGGGGGCTTTCCTGTAGAAATTGACAAGGGAAGGGCTTTAACATGTAGATTTTATTATTTATTCTTCATGGATGATAAAGTTAACAGATCAGAAAGCCATTTTTACAAACAAGGAGGCCATAGGGCCACTCAAGAAGTAAATCAGGAAACAGAGGAAGCGAGAACAAAATCCAGAGCTTTGTACTTGACAGGGTGGGGAAAAGTTGGGAGACTGAGCTAGGTTACAGAAGTTCAGAATTAGTTTACATCGTGTTAGCATATTTTGAGGTATGGGCTGTTTATCTTTGTTTAATACTAGGATGTGGGATGAGTGAGTCAGGGATGTAGTTGAGTATAAGAACCTGAAAATGGAGGTTGTTCCATATGGACTCTGGGATGTTGATTTGCATATAAAAGATGTACACACTTTTGCTCCTCCTCTCTAGGAACTGGTTCAGCTCTGACAGGGAAGGTCCTTAAAATTCAACAAATCCTCAGACATTAACTCAGAATACACAAAGTAAAATAGACATGGTTAATGCAGTCATTTTGGGTAACATAAAAGAATAATCCAATCAAATTCAAGTAAATCAAAACTTTAGTATGTAGTATACAGTGAACTGCATGGCATAACAAATATTCATTGTCCAGGCTCAGTGGGATTAGAGGATGAAGAATGGTAGGGAATGGGACTGGAGAAAAATGGAGGGTGAAGTTGAGGGCACTATGGTGGCTTCCAGGAAGTCATAGACTCTGGAGAAGTGATAATAGTTAAACAGAAAGATTTACTGATTTTGTTAGGGTCAGAAACTAGTCCCAGCATAACTAATACACAAGGCTTGGCTACTTCTCCTCAGTTGTCCAAATAAATAGCAAGTAATGGTGAAAATTTGGTCACATTAGAAAAAAAATGACAAAGAGGTTTTGTGACTCCTATGTCCATATTTGGGGTACTGACACAAGAGTTAGATTTAAAAGATGGCAAAGGAATATACAGATTCCTGGCTAAAGCATGATCCTGTCCATCCTTGACCCATCATCAACTCAGCTCCAGTTTGTCTGCAAAGGTGCTCCAATAAATTGTAAGAAATGTGTGAAATCTCATTCTCTATGACAGATTCCCCTCTGGCTGGCACTTCTTTGGCCTCTTCCTTCCCAGATGAGATTCTGGGGCAATTTCAATTTCTCAGGGTCGATCTACTGTCTCAATAGTCTGACAGCCAAAGGAAGGGACACAAGTATCTCTTGAAAACATCTTCATTTTTGTTCATATGGTAACAGAGCAGGTATGAAATAAACAGGAGGGCATTGTCAGTCTAAACAAGAGAAGAGGGAGGTTTCTATAAAGGATAGATGAAAAATGGGTCCTCACTGGGAGGATGGGAAGCAGCTTGTGCTAGGGATTAACTTTTCAGTGCAGTATTCACAATGTGCTCTGCACCAGAACTTACCATGCAGGCATACTCTGGTCATGTTTTAAAGTAATTCACTTCTGTATAAAATAAAATTCCCCAAATCATTACTCACCATACTTTATTTATCAGAAATACTAGCCCGAAGGGTCTGTGGTAAAACTTATATGTTGTCTCAAATGACTACATTAATTGTGCCCGTCGTCTCTTCAAAGAACGAGAAGAGTCTTGGCCTAATGGCCCCATGCCCACTGCAAGGAATCATCATAATACATGGGCAGCATTAAACAAAGCTCCTCTCTTACAGAATTAGAGATGATTTGCTCAGTTGACCTGCACCATATTCAGCAGCAAGAGAACTTTAGAGTTGACTGTTAATTGGTTGTATGGTAAGATTTGCTCTAAAAATGTTGTCTTAGTTACTGTTCTATTGCTGTGAAGATATACCATGACCAAGGCAACTGTTATACAAGCAAGCATTTAACTGGATCGTGCTTCCTGCAGTTTTAGAGGATTAGTCATGAACATCATTGCAGATTGCAGACAGGCATGGTGCTGAACCAATAGATGAGAACTTTAGCATCCTGATCCGGAGGCAACAAGCAGAAAGCAAGAGATTGAGGTTTCAAACCTCAAAGTCCACTTCCATTGACACACTTCCTCCAATGAGGTCACACCTCCAAATTCTTCCCAAACAATTCTACTCCCTAGTGATTAAACATTCAAATATATGGGTCTAAGAAGGACATTCTCCTTCAAATCAACACAGATGTTCTTTGTTAGTTTTTATTTTGTCATTTTATTTTCATCAATTGTTTAACATAATAAACATGCAATTAAAACATCTAATTATTGTACTGGATTCAGACAGAAAATGCTAAAAACTTTCTATTGGCCAAAAGTTATAGCATCCACATAAGCCATATGCCTATCACTGACCATTCTGTGAGTTTGGTAATTTCCATTACTGGGTGGAATTAATGTCATTAGTGTGGAAGAGAGTTCTGACTTGACATCTAACTTGCTGAGTGTGTGCTTTTGACAAACAAAGGCATTAAGCGTAGAGGTGCAACTCAGAGGTATAGTGCTTACAGCAATTACAAGGCCTTCTACTCAAACCCTAGCAGCAGGAAAGACAACAAAAGAGACATTATATTTTTGATATAGAAAATATCTTAATATAGTTTCAGTGACATCTCTTCTGATGTCACATTAAAACATAGCTATATAGGAAGAGAACAGACAGTGTGTAAGGAACTTTATGAAGGCCACTTTATTAAATATACAACAGCCATAGAGGGAAAGTATTGTAGAAGGAATTTGATGGAAACACAACCATCACATTTTAGAGAGGGACTAAGGTGTGTCCCAATGACAAACACTTCAGTAAGAAGCTGTGTGTGGTGCAGGCTTCTGTCAACTGAATGTGTGTCCATGCATGTGTGTGCAGAAGGCAGATAGAACTGTGTGCCCTTCTCTATTTCTGTAGTCCTTATTTCTGTGAGACAGGTCCACTGACTAACCATGGGGTCATTGATTTGTGGCTGGGTTGGCATGCCACCAAGTCTGCATCCCAGCTGCACTGGGATGACAGTTGTGTGAAGCTATGCCCAATTTTTATGTGGGTTAAAGGGACCCAAATTCAGGTCCTGATGCATGAGTAGCAAGTGGTCTTATGTACCAAACCATTTCTCCAGTGCTACATTAGTATTCCCCCCCAAGTTCATGCAATTACCATATTAGCAATTATTTCTATTAATATCATAATAATTATGCTATATTATTATTATCAAATTCAGAATTACTTATTGTAGAAAGTTCCAAATAAAGATAAAACTCAACCCTATAACTTATTATAAATGTATCAATTGATTTTCTTTAGTCTGTTTTTCAAACAGATTTCTTTCTATTTTTATATTTCTATGAATATACTGCATAACTTTATATCATTTGGGAAGATTTTTAAATCTTTTTGCAGGATAGAGTAAAAGGAATTCAAATGATATGAGACAGGCTGAAAATAGGAGGAAACAGAAGCTGGAAGAAGTGGAAAGAGATATTAAGAATTAAGAAACTGCAAGCCCAAGAACCTGTCAATCATTCTAACTTATGTTGAAATATTTTTTTTGCAGTCTAAAAGGCAGAGTGTCCTATTGCTGCCAGAACCCATACTTAGAAGACACCTGTACCATCATGCAGCCAAACTTCCAGAAACTAAGCCAATTTCAATTAATTTTCTTCCTCTCTGTATCACTTGCACAGGGTAGTCACTTGGTTATTAAGGTAACTGGGTTTCTCTCTTTAAATGAAGAAATGGTCACTGATGAGTGAAGTCTCATGGGCTGTCTGTTGGAGACTCTAATTAATTATGAGATCTTTTTACGATTGCTTGGTAATAAAACTACAGTGAAAGCAGGGGAATGGATTCTATGACCTGTTCTCAGAAATGCTCTCCAACTAATAGTTCGCGATGGTGATCAGGAGCCAACCAAGCCCTAGTGACTGATAAATTTGAATGAAGGTTAAATAATTATTTTCAAGGAGTTAATTATTATAATCTAGCGCTCAGCTTCATTGCCTTAATAAATAGATCACCTTACCTCAGCCATACAAATTAGCATATACTCTGGAACCCAGCCAAGGGAGGCTTTAAGACTTGTAGGAACAGGTGATGTGTAACAATGAGGGCTGGCTTGTTGGGGTTTCTGTCCTGCGCAGTACCCCACAGCCAGCATGTCCCAAGGAAAATCACACAGAGATCTCCATAAGTTATAAAA
>LOJH01023573.1:22825-33536 GCA_001685095.1 Ellobius talpinus | reverse complement strand
TCTCTCTCTCTCTCTCCATATCAATCCCAGTTCCCCCTCCCTCTTCTCCTCCCACTTGCCCTATGTTCCCTCCCCCCTTACCCTCCTCAGAGAGGGTAAGGCTTCACCCGAGACGTCAACTAAGTCTGTCCCATCACTTCATTGATGCAGGATGGAGGCCCTCATCCCCATCCCCATGCCTAGGCTGAACAACATATCTCTCCATAGAGAGTGTGTTCCACAAAGTCAGTTCATGCATTAGGGTTAGACCCTGATCCCACTGCCAGTGGCTCCACACACTGCCCATACCACACCACTGTCACCTGCATTCAGGGGACCTAGTTCAGTCCTGTGCAGGTTCCCCAGTCGTCAGCCTGGAGTCAGTGAGTTCCCACTAGTTTGGGTCAGCTGATACTGTGGGTTTCCCATCATGGTCTTTGTTGGGAGCTGTGACCCTCCAGATCCTGAATTTCTTGTAAACAACTTGGTTTCCTCTACTCTAAAACAGTCTGCAGCTGCTCTGAGCACGAGAGACCCTCAGAAGTTCCTGATGGCAGGGGAGTGGTTTCTGGTGCGTTTGGCCGGGGCGTGGCTATCAATTAAGGATCTCTATATAAGCGGCTCTGGTACACACTAGGGGGCATTCCTGTTTCAAGGATGACCCGTGTCTCTGTCTGTGTGTCTTTGTGTGTTTCAGTCCCCAGCCCCTTGCCCAGTTCACGAACTGTATGGTGGTGTATAGAGCGCAGACGGGCGTGGTACGCTGCAAGTCTTGACCCTTTTGTTCATATTATCGCTCCTCTCTCTCTTCGATTGTACTACAGGAGCTCGGCCCAGTGGTTAGTTGTGGATCTCTGCATACGTGTCTGTTTCTGGATGAGGGTTCTAGCTTCTCTGGGATTGTGGACTGTAAGCTGGTTATCCTTGCTTTATGTTTGATACCCACTTACAAGTGAGTACATCACATCCCATGTTTGTCTTTCTGGATCTGAGTTACCTCACTCAGGATTTTTTTTCTTGTTGCATCCATTTGCATGCAGATTTCAAGATGTCATTGTTTTTACTGTTGAGTAGTACTCCACTGGTGTAAATGTATCACATTTTCTTTATCCACTCTTCAGTTGAGGGGCATCTAGGTTGTTTCCAGGTTCTGACTATTATGAATAATGCTGCTATGAACACAGTTGAGCAAATGGCCTTGTGATGTGAGTATGCCTCTTTGGGGTATAGATCCCAAAGTGCTATTGTTGAGTCTTGAGGTAGATTGATTACTAATCTTCTGAGAAATCACCATACTGATTTCCAAACTGGCTGTACAAGTTTGCACTCCCACCAGCAATGCAGGCGTGTTCCCCTTACTCCACATCCTCTCCAGCATAAGTTGTCATCAGTGTTTTTGGCCATTCTTTGATCTTGGCCATTCTTACAGGTATAAGATAGAATCTCAGAGTTCTTTTGATTTGCAATTCTCTGATGGCTAAGGATGTTGAACATTTCTTTAAGTGTCTTTTGGACCTTTAAGATTCTTCTGTTGAGAATTTCCTATTTAGGTATGTACCCCATTTTTTAATTGGATCATTTGATAATTTGACAGCTAGTTATTTGAGTTCTTTGTATATTTTGGAGATCAACTCTGCCAAATGTGGGGCTGGTGAAGATATTTTCATATTCTGTAGGCAGATGTTTTGTCTTGTTGACTGTATCCTTTGCTTTGCAAAAACTTCTCAGTTTCAGGAGGTCCAATTTATTAATTCCTTTTCTCAGTGTCTGTGCTGCTAGGGTTATATTTAGGAAGTGGTCTCCTGTGCCAATGCATTCAAGTGCACTTCCCACTTTCTCTTCTATGAGGTTCAGTGTGGTTCATTTATGTTAAGGTCTTTGATCCATTTGGGCTTGGGTTTTGTGCATGGTGATAGATATGGATGTACTTACATTATTCTACATGTTGGCATCCAGTTATACTAGTACCATTTGTTGAAGATGGTTTCTTTTATCTATTTTATGCTTTTAGCTTCATTGTAAAAAATCAGGTGTTCATAAATGTGTGGGTCATTATCAGGGTCTTCGATACACTTCCATTGGTCCACCTGTCTGTTTTTATGTTAATATCAAGCTGTTTTCATTATTGTAGCTCTATAATAAATTTTGAAGTCAGAGATGATGATGCATCCAGATGTTCCTTTATTGTACAGGGTTGTTTTGGCTATCCTGGGTGTTTTATTTCTCCATATGAAGTTGCAAATTGTTCTTTCAAGGTCTGTGAAGAATTTTGATGCGTTGGATTGAATCTGTAGATTGCTTTTGGTAAGATTGCCAGTTCTACTATGTTAGTCCTACCTATCCATGAGCATGGGATATCTTTCCATTTTCTGATATTCCCTTCAAATTCATTTTTCAAAGACTTAAAGTTCTTATCAAACAGTCTTTCACTTTTTTAGTTAGAGTTATCCCAAGATATTTTATGTTGTTTGTGGATATTGGGAAGGGTGATGTTTTTCTGATTTCCTTCTTAGCCCATTTACCATCTGTGTGAAGGAGGGCTATTGATTTTTTTTAGTTATTCTTATATCCTGTCACATTACTGAAAATGTTTGTCATCTGTAAGAGTTTCCTGGTAGAATTTTGGGCGTCATTTATATATACTATCATATCATCATCAAATAAGTAAAAGTTTGACTTTTCCTTTCTAATTTGCATCCCCTTGATCTTTTGTTGTTGTCTTATTGCTTTTTTCTAGAACTTTAAGGACTATATTGAATAGAGAGAAAACAGCTTTGTCTTGTTCCTGATTTTAGTGGAATTGCTTTGAGTTTCTCTCCATTTAGTTTGATATTGGCTGTTGACTTGCTGTATATTGCCTTTGTTATATTTAGGAATGTTTCTTGTATTCCTGATCTCTCCAAGACCTTTATCATGAAGGGATGTTAGATTCTGTTGAAGGCTTTTTCAGCATCAAGATTTTCATTTTGAAAACCCGTACTCTATAAAATTGGAAAATTTAAAGGAAATGCACAATTTTCTAAATAAATACCACATACCAAAATTAAATCAAGACCAGATAAACAAATTAAATAGACTCCTAATATCCCTAAGGAAATAGAAACAATCATCAAAAGTCTCAACAACAACAACAACAACAACAACAACCAAACTTCAGGGCCAGATGCTTTCAGCACAGACTTCTATCAGAATTTCAAAGAAGAGCTAATACCAATACTCCTCAAATGGTTCCACACAACAGACGAAGTAAGTACATTGCCATACTCTAAGGTAGTGTTCAAATGCTCAGACAAGGAACTCTAGTGGGATGCTAAATTTTATGGCAAAGGCAGATGGAGAAAGGATCCCAAACTGTTCCAAATATTGACCTGTGCTGTGGTTATACACATACCTTAATCCATATCAGGATCAAGCTGTCTATACCAGTCTTTACACGGCTTGTCTACAGTCTGTGTCAGCACAACCCTGTCAGTACAGCTCATGTCAATACTAAGTCTTCAGTATTCTCATTCTCTGTCTCATTGTGTTTGCTGAAGCATCCCAAGTTCAGGGTGGATGCTCTGATGTTCTCTACACAAAGAGGGAATTTCTAAACCAAGCACTGGGGGATGTAGGAAAAGGAAAGCTCAGCTTTGGAAGCTTTTAGTGAATTTCAGGGAAAACAAAACAAGGAAGGTGGGTGGCCACTTTAGTCACAAGGAACAATTAAGTAGCTGGAGAATCTAAAGGATGAGCATTTTTTTGGTCCCCACACTGTCATGAAACTTTCCATCTCAGCCTTTTAGGCAGAATTTTGATGGAATTCTGACTTTCTGCTGATTAAGATTGTATAGAACCTGACTGAGATAACACTATGTGGTCTGAGATTTCTAGCATCAACATTTAGTGCAACAACACACACACACACACTCACACACACACACTCAAATAGAGACTAATATATCTAACATTTACTAAGTGGTAAGTCTCTTAATGAGTGTGATGAAGCTTTATCTGAAATATTTTTGCATTTTAATACAAAAGTTAAAAATTGAGGAATATTCATTTGTTGAGAAGTTTTTGCTGCACTCATTGTGCACACTGGCACCTGGCAGAAGACATTCTCCCAATTAAATATGCTACCCGTAGGCAGAGGACTTAGTTGAAGGCATGTGTGACTTCACATTTTTTAATTATAAAATTTAACTTTGTAAAATATTATCATGATTTTAAATAATGCAAAAACTAAGACCTTATTAAAAGTGCAGTTGTGAAAATCACCTAATAGTGGAGATAAATATGCCAGCTAGAGTATACGTCTTATAAATATATGGCAAAATGATTTTTGTACTTATTTTAATGTTCAGCAGATGATAAAATGTTGTTCCAGTGTATACATTCTTTGCATGCTTTGTGCAGGAATACTTTTAGATTTTTTACAAAATTGTGTGTGTGTGTGTGTGCATGTGTACATGTGAGTGTCATGTCCTAGAAAGCAGAGACATAAGGTGCCCCTCGAGCTGGAGTTCCAGGTGATGGTGAGCTGCCTGCTGTGGGTGCTGAGACCTGAGTTCAGGTTCTCAGGACAAGCACCCTATGCTGCTGTTACCCGCTGAGCCATCTCCCCATCTCCTCATGGGAAGCTTTTAATGGAATTCATTTACAGGGCTATCAATGCAATAAAATTAACTTGTTATTCAGAAAATAAACATTCAAAACACACAAGATCAATTATTATTTTTTTAAAAATTTCTTCTCTTACTCCTGTCCTGCCCTAGTTTGGATGACAGATTAGATGGTCAAGTCATGTGGTGACTCTGTGAGGGGTATTGTGAGCCAGTAATGTCTTCCAGGGAAGACATGATGGACAGGAAGGAGCATTCCTGTGCAAACATGACTCACTTCATACCTGAACGAAGAATGGAGATCACATGTGTTTGGGCGCACACAGCTCTGCTCTGGAGAACCCAGGAAGGCCCATTCGTTCCAGGAAGTGCCTCTGAGGGGACTATTAGGACTCACACACTCCAGTGGGATGATTGAGTACTTCTGCTATCACTGCCTGCCAAGGGATTGGGTAGTAAAGGAAACAGCTCTGTGGTGGTGTCTACAGAAGCCACAGACCAGAGTTGCTCCCAGTGAGGACTTTTGCCAGGCCTTGAAGGTAGGTCATGGCAAAAAGAGTGAGAACTCCCCTCAGGAGGAAACAACCCTCTCAGAGGTTAGCAGCTGAGGAATCACCTGAGATGCATTCTTGGCATTGAGGAAGGAATTCTTCATGCTAGAAGGTGTTTCTGAGTATTGCATCCCAGCCTCTGAGGAAAGGGTCCTTTATACTGAAAGTGCTGGGAGGCTCTGCTAGCTGGAGGTTGCAATCTTCCGTGGCCTGGCAGCTTTCTACAAACTCGGCAACGTGAAGGGCTCCTTCCCCAGGGCATAATGCAACCTGTTCCCTCCCAGACCTTATTTGGAGATGGTCTCTAGGCCCAGAGGCCTGACTTAGCTCTGGTGTGATTGCTGACTGGGTTCCCTGTAGAAGCTCTCCCCCTGCTGCTCACACAGTAACTAGACATCATGCTAGGAGCATTCCTATAGGACTGTGCTTCCACAGATGATAAGTAAGGCTTATATCAGGAACTTTATGAATTAGATGATGCCCCTGCCACTGTCCCCATCCTTTATATCTCCCATCACTCTGGAAGAGAGTTGAGCTGATTCACCGAAGTCATTTCCTGGGAGAGCTATCTCCATCATGCTCACGGACCATACAAAGCTCTCTGTCATTGTTTCTGCCTCTTGTCCTCATGGACTTGTGGCCAAGGCTGAAAGGAAAAAGGGAACCCTCACAGAAAGCAGCTTTGTTACTATATTTTAACATCTACTTGCCCCCCCCCGGAGCTAGTGCCTGTGCTCACAAAAGATCTCGGTTCTGATGTTCTAGGTGACTGACTACATCTCTCATTCACACGGGGACACAGTAGCATCTGGCTGCAGGATCCAGCCATGCTCTGTTTAAGGAGACTGTAGGAGAAGCAAGTGCCTATATATTCCTCCCAGATGCTGCCATGCTTCATTGATCCTGGACACAGAAGAGAGCTACAGACAGCTGACCTCTTGCGTGTGACAGACCATAAGCACCCAGAAGTTTGTACAGGTTTCTACGGACTGGGAAGGCTCTGTGAATAATCACTGTCCAGATTCTAACACGCCCTGAGGAGACAAGAAGGTCTCTAGCCTGATTGTGTCTCTCTCAGCTCTACATTCCTTAGTTCTGTAGTCTCCACAGACATTGAGTCGGGATGAAGGCATGCAGATGGACAAGCCACCCATCTCCCTGGTGATCGGAAGCCCAGAGCCATGGCACAGCCACCAACTCACATCAGCAAGAGTTATGTCAGTAGTCGTTTCTGTCTCATCATGAATCTTCCTTTTGTTCAAGGAAAGGTATTTGTCTTGTTCAATTCAGAACAATTGTCTGAAGTCAGCAATTTACCAAATTGACATTTCACAAAATTCTGTGCACTCCATGAATGGAGAAATGATGAATTATCCTCACAAAGGGAAACATCCAAAGTACAGCAACAGCCTTGGCCATAAAGCATCTCTCCCTGTATTCGCTAATTCATCCTTTTCGCAAGGTTGGTTCTTTATGCACAGTTTGATGTGAATATAAAGAAAGCCCGCCAAATGATATGAATGCTGTTTATTAATCACAAACAATCAAAACCTATTGTATTTTCAAAATACCCTGCTTCATTAAACTGTGTCTAGCTCCTCTCTACATACAGGTCATGTACTTTTAGAGCAGAATGGCTAGTTATCAAGGAGAAAGGTATTGACTAGAGCAAGGGTTTTATACTAAAGGAAGCAGTTTTATACTAAACAAAGCAGTCAGAAGTATCAGGTAAATTGGAATGCCACTCCAATAGAAGACATTAGTATCACTCTCCCGGGAATGACACTGTGAACTCACAGACTAACAATGTCAATGGGCTGAGAAGAGTAGATAAGAAAGTCTTCCTGAATGAGAGAACCAAAGGATGTACAGCACCCACCAACAAATTTCATCGTGTCCATTGCAGCGAGGTGTATGTCAAAGGCTCTGCTCTGGGTTTACCTACAGAAAACTCTGACAATGAACCTGCTCACACAGTGCACATCTTTTCCTCCTCCCCTGCAGACAAATCCCCATCTCTAATTCAGTTCCTGTCTCTAAGGAACTGGGAAGCCCTAGTCACAGGCTGCCTTGCTTCACATAGAAACCAATACAATTAAATTTCAAGATGACTAAGTATTAGGATCCTTTTTTAGACTACATGATAACAGGTTTTGTTATATATTAATATATGTTAAACTTATCTATACATAGATGGCATACAAACTAAATCTCAGAGGCACTTCTTTTTTTTCTGCTGTTTCTCAGAGTGAAAAACCCATCAAAGTTGTCTGGTTATAAAAATCCACTACGAAACTCTGGGCATAAATCTGATTCACCTTTCCCCATAACTTTACATCATGGGAGGAGTCACTGAGTACAGCCTTGGGATGTGTCAAAGGGTGCAATGATAAGAGAATATAGTGCTGGCTCTGTGCCGTGCAGAGTCTAGGGAAATGGCAGATCTATAAACTGGTGCTAAGGATGCTGCCTTGGGTGTTCAGGAAGTCAGGTGACCCTCTTTATCCTGTCTGTTGCACATCATGTAATCACCCTAGAAAAAGAAAAGGATCCCAAGTGATAAGTCAAAACCACTAACAGCTGCTGTGGATGCCCTGATCGTTCTGTAGTAGTAGAATAGGATGTTCAAGTTCACCACAAGGTACTGGATTCAGAACCACCTTATGAGGGAAGTCTACGTTTATCCTCCAGCCTAACAGATGATAAACGCCACCTCTGCTAGTATAAAATGCTGCCATGACAAGCACTTTGGTTCAGAGATACAACCTTGACTAGACTATGTCCCTGTCCTATCCTTTCCGGGTCATAAATGTGCACAATGAGAAAAAGTTCCACATTTCAGATTGGGGAGGAGGGTGGCATGCTCACATGGGAAAATAACAGGCCCATCTTGCTCCTTGAGTTGCTATGGGCAGCTCCTGGTTGTTGTGAGAGAGGCAGTCACATTCCTTAGTGGTGTAGGTACTTGTCAGCTGCCCCTCCTTGAGCTACTTCCACCCCACGCTCATGCAGGTAACCCTAATTAAATTGGGGGGATGAACAAACAAATATACATGAAAATAGGAAGGACAGTTGCTGGGAAGGAAAAGCCCTGTGGGAGGGGCAGGGGATAAGAGGAAATAAGAGAAGAATGTCATCAGCAGAAGTTTTATATATATATGCCTATAAATACTTACATAAAGTTAACATTAGGAATTTTTTGATTGGCTTTTTCAATATTTGTTTTATCAAATTAATCTCTTGAAATTTATATTATTTTCCCTATCATGTTAATTTATTTGTATTTTCTCTTATTTCGTTTGGGAGTTCATGTTCCCTTTGTTTTGACTGGACACTTTTATAACCATTCTATCAGATGCTTCATCTGGGATTCCATCTACTTCCCTCTCACTGGAAGCTATTACTGTGGCCCTGGTCTCATGTGGGATTCCCCTCTGTATGCTGTGAATACCATTGGTTAATAAAGAAATTGCCTTGGCCTGTTGATAGGGTAGAACTTATGTAGGCAGGGAAAACTAAACTGAATGCTGGGAGAAAGAAGGCAGAGTCAGAGAGAAACCAAGTAGCCCCACCAGAGACAAATGCTGGAACTTTACCTGGTAAGCCACATCCTCATGGTGACACACAGATGACTAGAAATGGGTTAAATTAAGATATAAGTGTTAGCCAATAAGAAGCTAGAGCTNAGGCAGGGAAAACTAAACTGAATGCTGGGAGAAAGAAGGCAGAGTCAGAGAGAAACCAAGTAGCCCCACCAGAGACAAATGCTGGAACTTTACCTGGTAAGCCACATCCTCATGGTGACACACAGATGACTAGAAATGGGTTAAATTAAGATATAAGTGTTAGCCAATAAGAAGCTAGAGCTAATGGGCCAATCAGTGTTTTAAATAATATAGTTTCTATGTGATTATTTCGGTTCTGAGCTGACAGGCAGCAGGGAAACAAACAAGCGGCCTCTTTACAACACTGGTCGTTTTTAGAGGAGTCACATTGCTTTGACGTTTTCATGTGTCTCTTGATTCTGTCCTGGAACTGGAACATCTGGGGTTGGGCCACTGGTTTGATTTTAAATCACCCCATCCTTTCAGCTGATGTGGCTGCAGTGTTCAGGCGGGACGAGGTTACAGAATGGTGGACATTTGATTACGCTCCAGTGGACCAGGGGTGCAGCTCAGTAGCTAGACCCTCAGCACACACAAGCCTCAATCTGGGCACAGTCTCCAGCAACACTCTGTGCCTATAAAAGTAGCCTCAGAAGGAGCTGCAACGGGTCGAGAAACCCACCTTAAAGTAACAGTCAGCTAAACACATCACTCCTTCATCTCTAATAACCTTGTGGAAATAAAAGAGAAAAGACGGCGAGAGACCGGGTAAGATGTGGTCACCAAGGGTGAAAATGGAAAGATGCAAAGTGAGACAAGCAATTAGTGTTTGAACAAGGGAGACAAAATTAGGATAGCGGAAAGTGAATGGAAGGGAGTAGGCAACAGTGGAGACAAACCAACTGCAGAGAAACCAGATGAGTTTAAATGATCCCAGCATGTGGGGTGCTGATCAAGGAGATTCCCCAGCCCCAGGTCAAATGCACCCTATAGGAGAGCCCATCTCAGAGAGAGGGAGAGAGAGAAAGGGAGGGGGGGAGGAGGGAGGGAGGGAGAGAAAGGGAGAGGGGAAGGGAGAGAGAAAGGGAGGGGGAGAGGGGGGGAAAAGAAGAGAGAGAGAGAAGGGATGAGAAGGGCTGGACAAACTTGTCTAGGAACTGGGGAAGCCTAACAGCGAACAAGAGAGAACTGCGTAAGATTTTCTGTGTAAGCGTGTGAGCTGCTCTGTCTGACTTTGCCTAGGTTAAACGATCTTTACAAGTCCTGCAGTCAAAGAAGAAACTGAAAGAGAGTGATGGATGGGGAGAAATAAAAATGATAATATTTAAAACATTAACCATAACCCCAGTGTCAAAACAAGCATAAGGGTGAAGAGGTCTGATTGCCTTTGTCGTGGAGGTGGAGCCTGTGGCCTCTTGACCATTCCTCTCCGAACTCTTAGTCAGGGCTTCCTCCAATTAGAACAAAGCCTCCAGGCAATCTTGCTGTCTATGTAGAATTTTGTGCTGTCTTGCAACTAGAGGGTGTGGGCTGCAGTCATGATTACTCTAGGTGATCCCCCTTCTCTGGGCGCTCACTAGAGCTGTCTCAAGATTCCCACTGGTTTCAGATCTTAAAGTTCTTACCACAGTTGGGCACTCTTCCATGGAGTTAGGGAGCCCCAGTCTGGTGCAGGATTCAGACAGACGATCCATCAGGTGGAACAGATCTGACCAGAGGGGTTTTATTCCTCTAACTGGAAGAATTTTGCAGCAGCACACATCAGAGTTTGGTCCTCTCCTAGAGCGAGCCCCAGGGGAGCCTGAGGAAGACCCACACAAGGGTGGACTTCTGCCTCTAGATCCACTTCGTCTCTAACTCAATGTCGTCTTTTGAAAATGGCTTCTTGTCGCCACCGCAGTCCAGAGTTTGTCCCTTGATTATGCTCTCTCTCTCTCTCTCTCTCTCTCTCTCTCTCTCTCTCTCTCTCTCT
>LOJH01023573.1:6002-19449 GCA_001685095.1 Ellobius talpinus | reverse complement strand
CTCTCTCTCTCTCTCTCTCTCTCTCTCTCTCTTTCTCTCTCTCTCTCTCCTTCCCCACCTGTGAAGTGATGTCATGAAGAAGAGCATGGGGGTCTAAATTTACTAGAACACAGAGGGCTCCTTCTCTATTAACTTCTTTATTAGAAGACACAGGGCAATCTTCCCCGTGGTTCTGAGACAGCAGCAGTAAAGATGTGGTGGGGAGGGAATTCCTAAGGAGAGACCTATCAATTAGGACCCCACACTCTCTAGGAAAAGGCCTGGGACAATGAACAGTCTCCACTCCCAGGAAACCCTGCTGTCTCTCACCTTTCTCTTTGCTTTCACCCCAACAGCACCACCTACCTTGCCTATAACCTGTCGCTCAAGTGATGGATGGCGTCGATCCAGAGAGACGGTAAGAGCTGGGGAATGTGGGCTGCATGTATAAAACAAGACCAAGTTGGACTTGGCAGCTGTGTGTGTGGCCTTCAAAGGGAAGCAAGAAAGAGAGGGGTGAGAGGATATGAGCCAGGGTGTGTTCAGGGAACCTGGGGTTAATGCCGTTCATTTCAGTACTGCTCATGTTCCCACCCAACCGGTAGACACAGGGTAGGGGGAAGCAAAGTCAAGATGCAGAGTCAAGATGTGGACCAAGGACTGTGTTCACTAGGATGGACCTCCCCATAACAGAGAGTAATCTGTCCTCATCTTCATCCTCTCTTCGTGGTCACAGTATTCCAAGTAAGATGTCAACATTGCTTATGCCCCCTGCCTGCCTCAAGTTGCTTATGGCTTCTGTATAACATCCAACAGAAGTCTTGTCAATCAGAATCCTTCCCCCTCTTATAGGAACCCACACCCAAGGAGATGCCAGGGGATCCCATTGTCTCACGTTTACCGTCTCCAGGCCACTTGAGTGGCGGCCGAGTGTTTCTGTACAGCGCTTCTGTGCTCAGCCTCAGAGGCCACTGAGCTAGGGTTCATCTGGAGCAAGAACATCCTGCGTCCTGCCTTCTTGGGTGTCTTCTATTGTCTGGCTCATCCCCTTGTCTGTGAAGCAGCTCCTTAGAACCCCTCCTCACTCTACTGTACTCCAGACTGCTTTACGTCCAGGGCCTCGGCACTATTTCTTATACATGGAAGGCTCTCCTGGTGTTTTTGTGTCTGCCTGGACTCAGCATGCAAGCATCCTTAGAGAGGGCTCCCCCACCCAACTGGACTCACCCAGATCACTTCCTATTTGTTATGGGATTCTGCACTCGTGTGTGTGTGTGTGGGTGTGTGTGTGTGTGTGTGTGTGTGTTTGCTTGCTGCCTGTATTACCTTACCACATTCTACACGTATGTGAAGAACACTTTGGCAACTCCACGGCGAGTCCTCAGCAGATGTAAATTGTTTCTTCTGAACAACAGCAGCAATGGCAGCGTAACTTGGCGCAAGCCTGCAGGGGGCATGCGATCTGCAGTAGAAGCATTAAGTCAGCGCTGCTGTAGCACAGAGAAATGCGCTGCACGTTCCAGAGCAGATTGTGCCGCAGGGCCTGCACAGAGGTGGACAGCACCTCTTGAAACAGCAAGGGGCCTGCTGCCCTTGGGGAGAGTGGTGTTTGCCTTAGTGAAGACACTTCTAAGATTCAGTGTGGAAGAAGAAATAACCGCCATCTTACGTGCCAAGTCTGTGTCTGATGCAGATTTATGTTGCCATCTAATCCCCACACTGGTTTCTTTCTGACAGGAGAAATGCTGTCCCCAGAATAATGAGGTTCACACATAATAAAAACCTGACCAGTTTACCAAGTTAACAAGTACAGGTTTTAAATTCCCATCTGTTGGCTCCCCTAAACCACTGCTGGATGACAGCCAGGGGAAGGTTTTTTGAGGTCTGGACTGTGTCTTAGTATGAATGATGGGAAACAAAGAGTCTCAAGCTAAAATCTGAAGCGGGGGTGGGGGGGAATGTCTGTGCCGGATGAAGGGGTTTAGACCTTCCCCAGCACGAAACCAGGAAGCTCAGGTGTTGGAGCAGGGATTTCTCTGGCTGAAACCATCTTAGAGTGCTCATCACTGAGCAAAGCCCTCTAATGAGACTGAAGCACCGGTGAAGAGCTTGCCACAAAGCTGGGATTATGGTGGCTTTGTGGAAAACCCAGAATTATACGCTGAACAGCCAATCACACTGTTAGGACTCAAACAGGGTTTTATTAGCTCAAAGAAGATAAAACTTATTCAATGCCACTCTCCAGGTAAATAAAATGTTGATGTTGTTTTGTTCCTAATTAAAGAATTGCAATCATCACTTTTGTAAGAACTAAATTTAAGTTTGGGGGGAGTCGCACTTTTTGTTTGGAATCAGTTAAACCATGAGCAAATGCAACAGAGACCCCAACAGAGTGTCTGTGTCATCACTTAGAGCCGAAATTTAAAATCTCATTTCCAGCTATAGAAACCAAGAATGCTCAGACAGACCCCAGCCCACACTTTCAGCACTTGCTGAGGTAGGTGGAAGGGTAACCTCTTATCACGGTGGAAATACAGGACTTGCTACATCAGAGATGCCAGGCAGACCATGTTAGTGGGGCATAGATGCCAGCTTGACAGTCTTCTGTTGACCACGGAAGGAAATGCTCATGTATCGGTGTCTAAAATGCACTGGACGGTCCATAAGCCATCTCTTGACTGGGATACCTTTAGAGGCTGGGAACACCTATCCATCCCCTTAAGACTAGAATATATAGGACCGCGTCTTCTTACAGACCAGCTAAGATCGTATGTGAACAAGAATAGAACAAAATCAGTCAATGTCTGTGGAGCCTAGTGACTCAGGTCCATGAACTGGGCAAGAATATCAGTCAACAGCTCAAGCCCAGAGCTCTACACCTCCCATGGACAGAACCTCACTCTTCTCCTGCCTCCAAGGAGATTCTTTTATTGGTGCTTTAACAAAGTGCTGCAAATCTGGTTCTTAAAATAACAACCCAAAATAGTGGGGCCTGCAAGATGGCTCAGCAGGTAAAAGCACATACTGCTGCAAAGGTCGGTGACCTGAGTCTGATTCCTGGAACTTGTGCCATGGAAGCAGAAAGCTGACTCCTGCAAGCTGTTCTCTGGTCTCCCACACACCAGCAACTGAGGGTGTACACACACACACTCTCACACATACACACACTCACACATACACACACTCACACATATACAGTCGCTCACATACATGCACACACTCATAAACGCACCACACATGCATGCACACACACTCAAACACATAAGAATAAGCACATGCAAATAATACACATACACACACAAGGGGGAAATAAATAGACCTATTAAATGGGTCATGAGGACCTAAACCAGGTGGCAGCAAAGCTCCTTGTCCTCTGAAGATTGTGGACAAAGCTTTTCCCCTTGCTTTCCCAACTCCCACCAGCTTCCTGCAGATCCTGGCTCACGCTATTCCCTCTGCATACACCTCCATGTCTCCTCTGACCCTGATTCCTACCCTCCGGTTCCAACAGAAAAACCTTGTGGCCATTTGGGTCCACAGTAATCCACAGCAACCTTACAAGCCCTAGGCCCTTCATTGCATATCTGCAATCCCTTTCCGTGGGAGATGACACACTCACAGGGTCTGGGGATTTCGGTGAGGACATTTTGGGGGTCTATGATTCAGTCTCACAGAATATCAGAATTCTATTGCAAGTTTTCAGAGAATGTGAATGGTTAAGGAAAGTGCTGACCTACCAGTGAGCAAATCCTACAGATGAACTGTAAAAAATAATAGGGAAGTTGGGTTAGCCTGCCAGGAAGAGGGGTTTAAAATACACATGGAACTTTGAGGTCCCTGCTACAGCCCAGTGCTGGAGAACTTGTTTAGTACAGAACCCTAGGTGAAATTCTAGCACATATGGGGGAGATTCCACACAGAGCAGGCCATACAAGAAGCAGGTGTGTTCTTGTGCTTCTCAGTGATGCACACTGCCTTCTGAGGCATCTTTCAAGCAGCTGAGAGCAAACAGAGACCCTCTGTCTCCATCAGAGTTCACCAGCTCAGAACACACAGGGACCTCTGCCTCCATCAGAGTTCACCAGCTCAGCACACAGAGACCTCTGTCTCCACCAGAGTTCACCAGCTCAGAACACACAGGAACCTCTGGCTTCCATCAGAATTCACCAGATTAAAAAAAAAGAAATATCAAAAGGGGGCATCAAAGGGATTGGAGGGGAAAAAGGGAAGCGGAAAGTGATGTACTTATATTTTTATGTTAAAATGTAAGGGTGAATGCATGTCAGTAATGGAACATTAAATGGCCCTGTTGGAAGACTTTGAGACTGAGAAATTTCTGGAAGCCATAACCAACTGATATGAGGTAGACAGAGAAAACAATCAGTACTAAAAAGCCTCCTGAACTTTCCGTATTAGTAGGACTACCCAAATAAACTCGCTTCCCCAGCCAGGTTCCAGAATAACAACATATTTGGAGGGTTTGTGGTTTGGGGTGGGGGTTTCCTTCACCCACATATTCACAGAGTAGCAGTGGGACCTCTGTAGCAGTATTTACAGGTGGTGGAACTTTAGGAGATGAGGCCCTAGAGAACAAAGCTTAGGCTATCGTGTGCATCTCTGCAAGAGACAAACGCTGTCCTTCTTCATGGAGTTGGTTGTCATGAGAGGGAGTTGTAGGGAAAGAGCTCATCCCATGTGCTGGACCTGTTCTGGACTTGACCACTTCCCTTCTGATCTCTCTACGATTTTGTGAGCCAGTCAGCAGAGCCCTTAAGCGAGAATTTGACCACTCACTCAAGCCTAAGCAAACCTTTTACCTTTCTAAATACTCAGCTTTGGGTATTGCGTTACAACAACAGGCAAATTAACCAACGGGCGAATTTGTTGGGGAAATGTGTAACCATGGAGCTGTGCACAGAGTCAGTAACTGTCCAGCCATACTGCTTCCCAGCCCTTGAACTGCTGGGCACTGGAGCAGGTATTTCCTATAATATGCAGAGGAGATCTGCCTTGGGGGCCTCAGGAATAAAACAGTAGAGGCAAGGTGTAGGGTGTTGACTCAGTATATTCTACTGAAAAGGACTTCTCCAAGGCAGGAAGATGAGTCATTTTGTCCCTTTCAAACAAAACAAAACAGCACATTAGAAGAGCATTGGACCAGAGCTCTCTAGCCCATAGTTTAATCTCTCAGTCTCCTCATCTGTAAGATGAAACCATCACCCTTGAAGTCATAGGAATCCCCCTGCCATATCCTTCCAGATTCTGGGACACCAGGTGTAATTCCCCACATCTAACATTCTTTAGCTTATCATCCTGTGTCTGTTCAGACTCCCCTCCACACGTTGACTGAGTTACCAGGTTATGCAAGACGGCAGCACACTTCTGGATATATCTCCCGACATGTCAAAGGGGAAACTACACTCTCATCTGATGTCAATCATTTTCTGTGTCTTGAGGATTTGAAGAGATGTGGGATGAGAATGTTGGGACTTAACTTTTATCCCCAAGGAAGCATAATAGAAGATACCAATGGTGAAGTCATTTATATACCCAATTCTTACCTCCCAAGGGTGATTTTAAGCAATTCTTCATAACTGAAGAATTTAGTAAAATTAAAATTATCCCTTTTATTGAGTCAGATTCATTTCCTACACTGAATACTGAGAGGTGGCAGTTTCTAGCCAATGTTTAATTGGAGTCCCACAGACAGTGGAGGTGGCTGGAACCTTATAAAAAATGCCACAGTGAACTGGGAATGAGTGTGGGACCTGGTCTCCTGACTGGCTGGTGAACCTATCTGTCTCCTACTTTATTTTGTTCTCTAGAAGTACTGAGTGGTGACATCATTTTATAAGAGCAGACGGATATGGGCCATTTGAGCACCCACACTGCCACTATTAACTGCATCTTTAACTACTCAGCAGTACACAGTGAAAGTTTATGTTTTGTTTTATCTCAAAAGATTGGTTGTCTTTGGCATTTCAGGAATCTCTACTCACTGAATAATGGGTAGTAATAATGCCTATGAAAGCAAATAATAAAAGCTAACTTAACAGAGTTCACTATGTCACGGGTCATAGATTTGCCTAATTCACACAGCCAGCAAATAGTGGGACTGAAATTTGACTCACGCTGTGTGGGTGTAGTCGTAGGCACTATCCTGTCTCAATAAGATGCCCTAACTCAGGCGTCCATCCACGGGTGTGATGGTAGGCACTTTCCCATCTCACTACAATGCCCTAAATCAGGCGTCCACCCACCAGCACTGTGAGCAAGGAGTATCAGCACTACCTCACTAAGAACTGATGAGATGGCCCTCAGCCTCAAAGAGATCTCAAATGGTTAGAATGAGCTCAGTTGCCACCTGTAGGAATCAATGGAGACAATGCCTTGCCACACCCCCAACTCACGTGCAGAAACCCAACCCACGATGTATCTGGGGCCTCGGATTGTCATTGAGTCATTGGACTAGCACCCTCACACACTGGACATCCTAGAGAGCCACCTCATCTCTCCCTCCACGTGAAGACATAGTGAAAATATATCGTTGATCAGCCAGGAAGCAGGGCCTCACAGGGAGTGTGTCAGCACCTTGACTCTAAGTCTCTCTAGAAAATAAACTTCTCATCAGCCAGGGAGATTGGGACATTTCGTTATAGAACTCAGACGAACTAAGACATCAAGGAAATGCTTCCCTCTGGTGACACCCTCATCAGCTTTCCCCTCTGTGGTTTACTTCCTCCTTTACAGAGGTGACTGAGGGACCTTGGTAATCACATCCACCCAAAACAACATCTCAGACTCTATCTCCTGGAAACTCAATCTGAGACATTTGGTGCTAGGCCTGAACCCAGAAACAGACTCAAGAGCCAGGCTCTGAAGGGAGGCTACTCTCCACCTACTATGTAGTAACTAAGCCCATCACTAGCAGCAGGTGAGGGAGTCTTCAGCCTAGAGAAGCATTGAAATGGGTCAAAGAGCTAAGATCTTCTCCGGGGTGATCTGAGACAAGGAAGCAGGAGGGCATGGGGTTTTCCGATTGCATGATATCTTTGCCACCGAGGGGATAGAGAGATTATAATTGTGAAGACTGTAGAATTCAGACACTATTGCTGAGTGCCAAGGATATTTTGAAAAGATGGAATGATGCCAGTCACTTGAAGAGAAGCCCTGTGTGGAAATGGGAGGGGCATCTTGAAGTCTCCTGTGGCTGAGGCCAAAGCAGGAATAGGGTTTGATGGCAAGAGTCACCCACATTAGGGTAGATATTAATTCATGGGCAGAAACAAATGGCTTAACTAATTAATTAGTGGGTACCCCTGAACAAAACTGATGAAGGACTGGAGTCAAGACAACAGCAAGAGATATGTGTGAGGACTTACGGGAGTGGAGAGATTCTGACCGAGTGGCATGGGACAGCAGGTAACATCAACTAAGACCACAGAATCCCGTGTGGCAGTGAGAACATGGTTGCGTGTTGGCAGCGCACCCGTAGACCACCACTTGGAAGCTGGCAAACTAGAAAAAGAATGGCGTGGCTTCTTAGAAGAAGCTCTATGTCAGACACAAGGCCCTGAGAAGAGCAGACATTGTCCTTCAGGATGGGATAGTACTATGAAAGTTATGGGCAATACGTGGAGCTGTGTCTCCAAAGTTACAGTGGCTAGGCCAGCATGGCAGGGTGATGGTTAGGATCAGCCCCACTCTGTGCAGACCCACAACAATCTCAGGAAGTTTGTATTTCCTAACCCCATGATTTTTGACTCTGCAGCCAATCTTACCTGTGAGTCTAGCAGTCCCATGAACAAAACGCTTGAGGCCATTGACAAGTCATTGTAACAATCCATCTAAATCTGAAGCCACATCTATCGCCTGGCTGCTTTGGGCTCTTCACACCAGGAAACCAGCAGGTACAAAAGTTGCCACCTTGTGTGAGAGGAAATTACTTTGGCCACTATGGGGTCAAGACACACAAGGAACCAGGCTCTCAGGGAATCTGAGAGAGTCTCTTGGTGTACCATAATAACTAAATAATGAAACCACAGCCAGATAAGGATTAGGTGACTGAGTTTTCAGATCTATTAAGGTTGAGAGTTGGGGCAACCAACCCACCAAGCAATCCTCCCAGGCTGCCAAGGGGATAATTAACAATGAGGGTAACTTGAGTGGGTGCAGGGGGTGTGGACATTGTCAGTGAGGGTTCTCTTGCAGCAATGAGGATGGAACTCTGTCAATAATCCTTCAGAAGGCTTCCCAGAGCAGTGAGCGCAGAATCATGATTGGAGAGATGCTTCTGGGAGGAACTAGAGGCTGAGAGAACTGGGTAGGGGAAATTATCATAGATCATGTGGTGTCCACCCGGTTACCCTTTTCTGGATTGACATTTCATGACCCAATTGTGAGAGCTGTCAGCTGTTAGTAGGCAGATGTCCCCTTTTCCTGTTGATTGTGACTCCATATCTGGGAAAGTTCCCAGTCCCACTCCTTCCTTATCTGACTTTACACCACTCTTTCCAGATTTATCTTCAGAGCCCTGCCTCAGTGAATCATGAACACCTCTATCTGTATATCTGAGGAGCTTAACCAATACAATTGGGGCTTGACTCACCTAAGCTTAGCATCTTTCTTCACTTATTAACTGGTTGTGATGGTGCACATCTGTAATCCTAGCACTTGGGAGACTAAACCAAAGGGACCAGAAATTCAGGGCCAGCAAAGGACTAACAACAAGATTCTTTATCAGAAACAAAACAGAAGGAAGAAGAAAATGAAGAAGACATCTTTGATCTGGCAGTAGTTTTCCCAACTCGATGAAATCTGGTTGAGTTAATAGGATAGGACTGGTATCTACTGCAGTCCACAAGAAGAAAGAGGCCCAGGCAAGAAGGCTCAGCGTTTGAGAAAGCATACTGTTTTTTCAGAATGCCCAAGTCAGGTCCTCAGAACCCATGTCGGAGGCCTTACAACAGCCTGCAACTCCAGCTCCAGGGGCATCTGATGCCTCCAGGTCTGTGGGCATCTGCACTTCCATGTGCATACTCAAACACAGGCACACACCATGCATGTAATTAAAGATAATAAAAATAAACCTTTGAAAAGATGTGTGTGTCTGTGGGCATGTGACTGTGTGTATATGTGTTTATGTATGTCTGTAAATGTGTGCATGTTTAAGACTGTGTACCTGTTACTGTATACACAAGTGTGTCCATGTGTCTGAGTGTTTGAGTGTGTGCATGCAAGTGTGTGTGTGTGTGTTTATGTGTGTGTAGCAGTGAAAATAACAGGCAATGCAAAAAATCATAGCAAAACTACTTTTTAAAAGTTTGATATCTGCCTACATAACAGAGTCACCAACAATTACCCAACCATCTAACCGGGTTACTTTAACTCATTCTTGACACTGTTCCTCATTGAAGTTGCAGCCCACTTATGGTGCAAATGGACTTTGCCCCATCCTTTTCAAAAGAAATTTTTTTTTCAGTTTCTGTTGCAAGATTATTTTCTTCATGATTCTCAGAACTCATCATCAAAACCTGGAAAGGAATTTAATTACTTTAAAAACATACTTTCTCTCTTGTCAATAATAACTGACACCTTGTCAACTACCACACTTAAGAACATGGAAACCTTGGCAGAAATTCTATCAGAAAGCCAGGTCTCTGTAGAGTATGATTCACAGATCTGTTTCCACTTTTCATGCAAGCCACAGAACACAGGCCATGATCAAGGGAAAATGGCAGCAGAGAACTGGGTGTCTCCGCAGGTAAAAGCACTTACCCCTTAGATTGGCAGTCTGAGCTCCATCCTCTAGACCTTCATAGTGGATGGAGACAGTAGGCTCCTTAAAGTTGTCCCCAACCTCGATACACGTGCCATAGCTCACCTATGATGACATACACACACATATATACATATATGTGTGCCCAAACAAGGAAAATGTGATAGTTTTTAACCCTGTTAGACAGATCTCTAAGTACATGTACCAGTCTCGGTCCTGTACAGTCTTGTACTCATCGGAGACTACCAACAGACAACAAGAAGACCATGCCCAGATGTATGGTTTAGATTCCAAGTTATAAAAATGATGCAGGTCTGGAGAAAAACTCTAGAACCACTATTTTTGAGTAGACTTTTCCCAGGTGTATCAGCGACTTTTATGTTGCTGTGATAAAAAATACCATGGCCAAAATCAACTTTAGAAAAAAAGTCTCTTTCGGCTTAGGGTCCAGAGTCCACAGTGGCACAGAGAAGCTTGGGATGCAGGAAGGAACGGGAAGCTGGCTGGTTACAGAGAAGCTTGGGATGCGGGCAGGAATGGGAAGCTGGCTGGTTACAGAGAAGCTTGGGATGCGGGTAGGAACGGGAAGCTGGCTGGTTACATTTTCATATGCACGCTTCCTCCAGCAAGGCTGCATCTCCCAAATGTTCCGTAACTTCCTCAAATAGTGCCACCAACTGGGGACTGAGCGTTCAAATATATAATATATAATGTTCTGGGTTACATTTAGTATTCAAACATCACACCAAGATCATAGAGGTAGAGGAAGAAGACAAAAGATACAAGTTAAATGAACTATATGCACTTCCCATCCAAACTGCAGCCATCTCTACCCAGGCCAGCCATGTCACGAGAATCACTTCCCAGAGTCCACTTTTGTGCTTCTCCTCCATCAAGGGCTGGGGAGCTGGTGCTGTGTGGCATTGAGGCTTATGGCTAAAATCTGTGCCAAGCACTTTTTGATGTATGTAGACCCAAAGACAGTAGCCAACATAGCTGAAGACCCTGTGATATTTCCAGGGAGCCTATCATCTGGCTACAAAAAGAGGAAATTGGTTTCTGTATATTTGAGCTATCAATATCCCTCATGATATTATAAAATTCTCCATATACAAAAATATGGAAAGTGGGGAATAACAATTTATAAATTTCCCTGTGATAAGACATTGAAATATTGAAAGCTACCAGAGTTATTAGGACTTCAGAATTACAGTGTGTGTTATACTAGGTTTTACAACTGCTCTCTGCCCATTTGTGAAAGTCACAGCTCCACTGAAACATATGTCTCCCATTCCTGCCACTTGGCTTGTCCTTCTTTATATGTTCTTACATACAAGCAATCAAGGTTTTGTGTGGTGTTAACGTTATACTGCGGTGAATTATTCTTTATGTTTTTCTAGAATGTTTTTCCATTCTAACACAAGAAAAATATTTTCTGTTGAAAATATTACCTAAGTTCATATATGGATGTGATTTATTTCTTTCCACTGCTCCCTCACATGGGCCAATCTGGATTTCACTAACACTTCCCCTACTGATAGAAACGGGTTGTTTGGCTTCATAGAACTTTCATGGCACAATTAACATTTTCTAGTCCTTTTATTCTACCGGCATACACTAACAAGGCAAGCCCTCTGTGTGTGTCTGGCCCTGATTATTATATTAGTCTCTGTCACATATGCATGCTGTATGCTGCTTGTCAGGTAATACATGACTGTATGAATATGTGCATACAGGTATTCTTATATATCCTTAACACTTCTATTTTTGATCGAGCTCACGTATTAGAGGTTCTAACTCTGAGTCTTGTGTGAGGTGGGCACAACTTCCCTACCTGTGCTGCCCTCACCTGCCTGATTCAGACTCATGGCGTCCTCCAAGGGAGTTGAAATGTCTTCCAGCTCCTTCAGCTTCCTGGATCAGAAGGACAAGGGCCCCCCTTCCCACCTGGGAACATTTGCTAACTCTTCAGTGTTCGACACCTTTTGTGGGCTTTTTGCAGGGTACGTCATAGTAAGCAGAGTTTGTTTTCATCTCTATCCGTGTTGGTGATTTTTTTTTCAGAACAAGCCACTGTTCATTTTTCTCTCATTATTGATTCGCAGTTTGAGTCCCATTTCATCTTTGTGCTTTTACTCTTCCTGAGTTTTGACGTGTCTGACACCGATCCATGTCAATATTCAAGCGTTCTTTGACAAAGTACAGACTTCATGCAGTTGTTCGTCTTTGGAGGGTGTTTGTTGCATGTTTCATTAGTTTCTTGGCTTGTGTTTATTTCTCCTGTTATTGCCTTCTAATGCTGCTTCACGGGTTTGCTTCCTGTCTCGTTTGAACTCAACACTTGGCTCATTAGCTTTCCATCCAACTTCTCTGTGTGGTGGAGATGCCTAGTGTCTCCCCAGAGGCTCGTGTGTTGAAATTCGGTCCCAGATGGTAGCGCTGCTGAGATGGAACTGGATCGCGAGGCACTAACTAAAGTTTCCTATGGAAATTTCTTTAAGTGCGTCTGAGGGGTTTCAGTCTATGACATTCCTGTAGTGATTTGATCCCAAATCCCCTCAGTTTTATCAGGACTTTTTTTTAATCCTCTAAAGCATACAAAAGCATTTTAAATAAGTCTTCAGTGCATGGCTAATTTTCTCTGAGTATTATTTATTCACAATGAGTTATTACATTAATAACATCTACAGAGTATACTTTCTACATACTTGGATGGCTTATCAGTCTAGAAAATGACAATTAAGAATTACATTAATCTTTATAGAGCTTGAATTATGCAGATGACACTGGAGTTTTCTAGCAGGTCAATGGAGCTTTAACAGAAATGAAATTGTCAGATGCCAGTCAGGACCAGACAGAGGACCAAGGGCCCTGGGAACGGTCAGGGGAGTGGCATCTTACAGAGTATTTCACAGCCTGCTCCAGAGTTTTCCCCTTGGTAAAACAGAAACAAAAACCAGCAAAAGAACCCTACATATTCTAATTGTCATTTTTATTAAGAACATACTAGAGAAATTCTAGGAATATTTCCAGTGTATGAAGCAGTATTGCTGCTACAGTTGCTATGCTGTTACAGGGTTGTTAGGACAGTCACCATGTTGAGACAGTGTTGTTACTACAGTCACCATGCTGAGACAGTGTTGTTACTACAGTCACCATGATGAGACAGTGTTACTATAGTCATCATGCTGAGATAGTGTTGTTACTACAGTCACCATGCTGAGATAGTATTATTACAGTCGCCATGCCGAGACAGTGTTACTGCAGTCACCATGCTGAGATAGTGTTGTTACTTCAGTCACCGTGCTGAGACAATGTTGTTACTACAGTCACCATGCTGAGACAGTGTTACTACAGTCACCATGCTGAGACACTGCTATTACTACAGTCACCGTGCTGAGGCAGTGTTGTTACTGCAGTCACCGTGCTGAGACAGTATTGTTACTGCAGTCACCGTGCTGAGACAGTGTTGTTACTACAGTTACCGTGCTGAGACATTATTGTTACTACAGTCACCATGCTGAGACAGTGTTACTGCAATCACCATGCTGAGACAGTGTTGTTACTTCAGTCACCATGCTGAGACAATGTTGTTACTACAGTCACCAAGCTGAGACATTGTTACTACAGTCACCATGCTGAGACAGTGTTACTGCAGTCACCATGCTGAGACAGTGTTGTTACTACAGT
>LOJH01023570.1:8747-19451 GCA_001685095.1 Ellobius talpinus | reverse complement strand
AGAAATACATATACACAGTGTAGCAAATCAACCTTAAATTTGTATCAATAGACCCAAGTCCATACCAATGTAAAGTATTCATCTTTATATCACATCTTCACACACCTTTATTTTTTAGAAAGATTTAACCATTTATATCCAACCCCTTTTAAATGAAAACAAACATTTGTAAACAATCATTTTGGGATTTGGGCCATAGTTTTCTCCAAACTGCTTCCTGCTATTTGTTGGCTGAAATATTTTTAGGGGTTCAGAGAAACCTTTTTGGGGATCTTGTTCCATCAAACCACATTAGCCTGGAAGGAATCCATAGGTTCCCATCCTTTGTGGACACAAAAGCAGAACCTCTTTTCCAAAGCAACATATCCTTAGACCAAAATTTTGAAGTCAAGATATCTTTATGTTGTTTAGCTTAGAAGCCCCAAGAAACAAATGTCTCTCTACAGTCAAATGGTTCAAAGAAATACAATAATATGCATAATTCAGACTCTTCTGTGTATATTCCATCTTTATGTGGCCTAGTTTTTTAACTCTATTATTTTTTAATTTTATTATCTTTACTCCTTTAATCTATGACTGACTATACTCTTGTCTATCTTGTCTATACTCTTTTTCCTTTCTCTCCCAAGTCTGCGTACATTTTTAAACACCTGTGTAGAGGTTTATTTTTGTCTGAATCTGTCTTTATTGTGTATCTGTAATCATTTTCTGACCAAGAATGCCTTTTTTTTTAAATGCTCAGCGGGTATGGTTAGGACCAACTTCATGGCCCTGCATGTTGGCTCCCTCTCATCCAACATGGTGGAGGTATGTTCACCACCCCTGCTAGCCATGCTCACCGGCCAGCTCCAGGGATGCAGCAGGTCTATGTCGCCATTAAACAACTAGTAGCACACTGCTCACAAACCCCATTTAAGTGGAGGACCTCCCAAAAGAGCCAGAATTTGTGCTGCCAGGATGAACCAGGAAGCCATTACTTAAAGAAGCCCCAGAGTTTTTGCCATTAATGCTGAGTCAAAAAACCTCTTAAAGGAATTGCACCTCTGCTTGCTTCTAGGAAACAGCCCACCTGAGAAAATGCTGCTACCAAGAAGTTGTGCATAACACTGTTCATGTCTAGAATTCCTTTCCAAACTCTCAGGTTTTATGTGGATGTAGTTGCCCCACGTTGGACACCATTAGTGATGATGTGGGAGTCCCCTCTGTATGCTGTGAATATGTTTTATTACCATGGGTTAATAAAGAAGCTGCTTTGACGTATGGCAAGGCAGATTATAGCCAAGCAGGAAATCCAAACCGAGATATATAGAGAGAGTAGGCAGAGTCAGAGAGATGCCATGCAGCTGCCTAAGGAGACAGAACCTTATCTGGTAAGCCACAGCCTCATGGCGATACACAGATTAATAGAAATGGGTTAATTTAAGATGTAAGTGCTAGTTAAGAATGTACCTAAGCTATTGGCCTAAGAGTGTTGTAATAATATAGTTTCTGTGTGATTATTCAGGTCTGGGTGAACAGGAAACAGAAAAGCAGTCTCCTTTTACATAGGGCTGCACAGAGGAAATTCTTAAATGATACATAATTTTTTGAATACTGTGTTTCACTTTAGATCAAGATTATTTTTTAAAAAGTGTGATAACCTGAGAAAGAAGTGAAACTCTAAAGCAGGGAGGGGATAATTTAAAGTTTATATGCTTACTGTTACATAAAGAGCAAATTTAATGAACAGAAAATTTATAATTTTTGTAATAATATTAAGATGTACACAAAATGATAGTTTTTTCAAATTAATTCTAGAAGAATGATGGGAACTATTTTAAAGCAAACATAGTTTACGAAACAGCTTGATACCCCTTTTGTCTGTGTTTTCTAAGTCTAGTTTCTGTTTCTGTATATCAAAGCTTCCTCTTTACGAGGTTAGTGGACAGGTAGAAATGTACAGACATGTGATAGAGCACGTTTGTGTGTGAAAATTTTATTTACTAAACTGTGTGGTGTCATTTCATGATGGAAGATGATGATGTCATGAAGCTGGGCTTTGATCTGATAGAACTTGTACCTTTGAAAGACCTGTGGGAGGGTTTGATCTCTCCCTCATGTGACAGACATCAGTAACTCTCCGCAAGCCAGGGAAGGAGCCCTCTTCCCACCATCACTCTGGCGCCCTCATTTTGGACTTCCACCTCTTATGAGAAAACACATTTAGGTTGCCCAGTCTATACTTTGTTGTAGCAACCCACATAGACAAAGGTAGTAGATGGTTGTTATAACAAATACCTAAACAGGAGATGGAGGTCATATGACTGAGAAGATGGTAGAAGCGGGAAGGTTTGGGATGTGTAGGCTAGAAATTGAGACATTGAAGCTAATTCTAATGGGACTGCACATGGAAATGGGGTACATATTCTTGGAAACCAGAAGAAAAGTAATCCTTTATAAATTGGCAAAGAACTTGGCCAACCACTCATGTTTTATGGAAGGTAGAACTTATAAGTGATATAATAGGATATCTGAGAAATGAAATTTTGAAATAAATGTAAGAAGAAACAATATTCATCCTGACTGCTTACTTTAAAATACAAAAGGAGAGAGGTGAAGAAAATGTCAGGAAGAAAGAACCAGAACTTGAAATGTGGAAAATTCCCAGACTGTTTCATAACAGATTGTGATGAGAACACTAGGGTGAGGGCTGCTGCACCTCCCAGTCGGTCAGTACAGATGGCTTCCCCAGAGGTGGGCCTCCCCAGAGGTGGGCCTCCCCAGAGGTGGGCCTCCCCAGAGGTGGGCCTCCCCAGAGGTGGACCTCTCCAGAGGTGGGCTTCCCCAGAGGTGGGCCTCCCCAGAGGTGGGCAGTTTGAGTTAAAGGGATGGAAACACGGTAATAAAGGAAATGAAACTACTGGATTAGATTTTGCAGCATAGATTGACAGAGTCATTCCATGTGAATGTGCAGTGTTGGAATAAAGGGAAGAATGATGCCCAGAGTGATTCTGAAATCATCGGGACCAGATAGCCTCTGTCTAGAGCCAGGTGGGCAGGGTGACTCCTCAGAGCCAGGAGAATGATCTCTGCCTGGAGCTATGCAAGTTACAGCCACTCTAGGGTGTGAGAAGGCGGAGTACAGAACCAGAAAGAACTCCCTCCAAGCGAAAGATAATGCAATTTGTCGTGCTGTATTTGAGCTTCCTTGGGCCCAGTCACCTATTCTTTTTCACCAATTGGTATTGAGAGTGTCTGTCCTAGCCTGTATCGCTTTCCACTGTGGAGAGTACTCAATTTAGCTCTCCAGGTTCACGGTTGGAATGGAATGGATGGATTGTACCTTGAGCATCACCCATAGCTAATGTAGGGGGTACATAGACAAGATTGGGCACATTTAGGGTGCTCATTTGGGTAATACCTACGTGAGGTTTTAGAATTAATGCTGAAAAAAGTTAAGACTTTGGGAACTATTGGGATAAAATTGTATTTTTGTCTGTCAGAAGTCTGAGATCTTAAACTCAGGACAAATGTCTAACTGATATGCCTATTTAATAAATCAAAGCAGACTCAGCATGACAGGTACCTGTTACAGAGTCAGCCTGGCTGAGATACCCCAGCTCTCTACCCTAAACCTCTCCAGCCCCTGAGCTTCTCTGCCCTATATGGGTCAGCCATTTTGGTTCTCTTGGCCTCTTGGCTCCTGGTTCCTCTGTCAGCCTCCTTCTCTCTTCCTCTCTTACTCTTCCATCTCCCTGTCCTCCCAAGGCCCAGTTTATTCTGGACCATTCCAGACACCTCTGGCTGTTTATTCCCTCATATCTACAATAAACCTTCTCCTCGATCTTGGAGCAGTCATGTCCTCATTTTTTTCATTCAAGGACCTGCATTGTGTCCTGGGCAGTTGTGAAATGTAGACCAAGGTGCATTGCACAACCCTAAGAGTGATGCAGCTAGGAGGAAGGCCTTCGAGGGGGGCCATGCAGCCTTATCTGATTGAATGCGCCCGCAGAAGGGATGCAGCAGCTGCTTCATCTGCTGTGTGTGGAAGAGCTCTCATTCTCATGGCCGTTGTGATCTTGGGCTTCTGGCACCCTCAACTTTCTCAGCTTTTCAAATATAAATTTCTATCATTTTAAGCCACCCAGTCTATTCGTATTGTGTGAGGAGGGACTGAATGAAGTTGACATTTGAAAATACAAGTACAGTTTGTGAGCTGAAATTGGCCTCAGATGTCTTTAACTCTCAGTCTACAGCGTGAGACCTGTGCAGATCTTCATCTAACCAGACGTTTTAGAGGAGTATAAATGGGAAGTTTAGTTGGTTTCTAGAAGCAGCATTTACTAACCAGTTACAATTAAATATTTGGTTTTTAAAAGTTAACTATAAAATTGAGTGCATGTATACAACCTTTTTTTTAACAATCCAGGTTTATAAGACTCAAACTTTCCAGAATATATTTTTGTTGTTTTATTTTTGCTTTTTGAGGCCGTCTCTCTCAAAGTAATCCTGGCTATTCAGGAACTTGCTATGTAGACCATGCTGACCTCAAACTTGCAGAAATATTTTTGCCTCTGCCTCTGATAAACCACCCTCCTCCATCTTAGGCTTGAAAGCCATCTATAGTAAAGACAAACGAGGTGCATTCCTGTTTGTGAGTAAATCTGTTTCTCAAGGATTGGGCTATGCTTGCATGTAAAGTTCTGTACTGTATGTTCCAGTAAATGGCAACCTTATAAATCTTCTGAAATAGAGGTTTTCATGATTTTGTTACACTTATGTTCTGCTTCTGGGATCCCTACTTATTTGCCTGCCTAACCCTCCTTTTGGAAATTCCCTACTCCTGAGCTGTAAAATCCTTATCCTTCCCACACCCAGTGCTGATCTCTTAAACCCCATCTCAGGGAGCAACAGCCTGTGTACATAAATAAAGCCTTTTAAAATTAATTTGGCCATATTTGAGTTGGTGGGCTTTCTATTTACATCTATGGGATTAACATCTCCTGAATCAGAATACAAATTTACTGTAAGTTACTGTCCCACTATTAAATTTCTAAAGTCAGAGACTAATGCATGCTGTCACTTTAAATAGACCTAGGCTATTTCATTGTATTTTCTTAAAAACAGCATTATTCATCTATAAGTAGAAGTGCATAAAATATTTCTTACTAAATTCTTGTTGGACTTAATGTACTGTTTCAGTGTTTAATGGTTTCATAATTACAAAGGATTTTTATCTAACTATGACTAAAACACAAGGCAAAGAAAGCCTTACATTTGTTTTTAAGAATAAAATGACAGTTTAGTGAGGGACAGTTGACCTCATTTCAGTTTTAGAAATATACCTTAGAGATACAAAGGCAGAGTCTGGTTAGGCATGAAGACACAGCTCACCTGTGTGTAAAGTGTGTGCTCTCCCACGCTGGACAGAAACACCCAGCTGTTTCCAGTTTTATCTAAAGATAGCAAAGAAGGCTGAAGAGATGCAGCCCATAATAACCTTTTCTCTCCTCCCTTCTATGTTGTGATAAGGGTAAATGGCTCACCATGAATTTTATATTATGGAAAGCAAGTGTTAAATCTGCAGTGCTTACCTCAGAGACGAGATTTATCTGAGGAAATGGTACCCATTGATAGCCTCTTAGCCTCTGTGTGGGCATGGTTTATTTCTTGGCAAGTGGATTTTCAGGTGTAAAGAACTTAAAATATTTTTATAGTTATAATCTCAAAACTTTTTCTAATCCTAGGAAATTTCTGTCACGTTATCAGAAACCTTAAATACTCTCCCATATAAAGTAATTAAGCTATAGTAACCATCTTTAGGAGGTCACGTGTGGAGCAGGATGATCAGTAGTTGGTTAATTGTATGTTTACATTCACTTATATATTTGTATATAATATCTGATAAATATTGTTGCTTTTTAAGAGGAAAAAGATTTCAGAATGGAACTTGATTTTGTAAAACACTTCCTGAGCCTGCTTACTCTCCTGCAATTCTGCTCTCGGCTGTATTTTGGAGAGGAAGTTTGTCTTGAAAGCGGACTAACCAGGTGTCCTTTACCACCTGTAGGCTGTCATGGGTAGCTTGATTCTTTTTGTTAATTGGGGCGTTTCTTCTCAGAATGGAGTATATTTTCTTTCAAATTCCACCACCGGAAAGAGGGTCCTCTAACTTTAGCACCGCATATTAACCTTGTGCTTGTTTGCTTCTTACAACAGTTTGAAAAGAAGGACCTGGAGTGTGAAGCGGTGTGTGACTGGCTAGGCCAGACGTGCCCATGAGCGAATGTGTGTAGATCATGACTATAGTGATACTTACCATGTGCTCACTGCATTCAGACTTGGAAACCCTGTAAGCGGAAGTCTGGCCATTGTCTGTGATTCTCAACAGCTCAAGTGTTCAAGTGCAATCCTTGAGCTGTACGTCTGGGTCTTGGGTTTTTCTCCTAAAAGTCTCTCTTACTCCATGAGTCCTGTCACCCGATTAGCCCCTTGACATAGTGTTTGATCAGGTTTATTCTGAAAAATTAACAGTAGGTTGAGAATTGTTTCCCATGTTTTAAATTTTTATTAAACAATTTAAATCTGCTTTGTTATGTTTAACTCCAAATATTTTCCTGAGTATCAGTTTCTTCATTTAAAGAGGGTGGCTGCCCCTGCTCTGAGGAGACTGTATTATACAAATATGTCTTAAACCCATAACATTACTGGTCTAAAACAGAAGAGTATTATTAGTGCTAGTCAAGCTCCCGGTGACCTGTCATAACCTAAGCTGCTCACTGCTGCTATCTATAGCCACTTCAAAGTCTGAGAAGGTCAATGGCAGAGCGAAGAGAAGAAGGGAACTGCCAGTGAGTACATGTTCCTACACCTTCAGCTCTCCAGAGTTACTTAAGGTTATGCAGTCTACAGAATCACGGTAGAATTTTAGCTAACGTAGATTTAGGGGGAGAATGTGTTCCATCCAGCCTCATGTATTCCACTTTTAAAATCTCTGCATTCAGTGTTACAGATGGCTGTATTAGTTTCTTTCTTTGCATATTTGAACCCACACATCTGTAAAGCTTGTGCACAGCTGAGGTGATTGCTGGTTTAGGGTGCCGCTGTCTGGGAGTAGGGCCTTTCCTGGACGCTTGCTTTATAATATGTGCTATTTTGTGGATCGATTTGTACTTTGTATGATTTAAGTATTTTCTCTTTCTTACAGGTTTATTATAAATACGCCAGCTCTAGAGCAAATGAATCAGATTTTGCACATCTTGTTTGTGTTACTGCCTTTCCTGTGGGCACTTGGGACTCTGCCGCCCCCTGATGCACTTTTCTTTTGGGCAGTGGAGCAGGTTTTAGAGTTTGGTCTTGGAGGCTCACCCATGTCGACTCACCTACGGTAAGTTGCTTTGCATTTTGAAGTTTGATGTAACTTCTGTTTTCACTTTCTCATTATTTATTTATTGTGGTGTGGGGAGGTCAGTGCTCATGTGCTACCATGGCACTTGCGGGAGTCAGTTTGCCCCTTCCACCCACCGTGTGGCTCTACAGATGGAGCTCAGGACAGCAGCAGCAAGTACCCTTACCCCCTGAGCCATTCTGCTGGTCTGAGGTCAATTCTTAGTAACAGATTCCTTTCAAGTAAATCTTCTGCCTTCTTTCCCTACAGGCTATTGGTGATGTTCTTCGTCTCTGCCGGAACGCCCGTTGTGTCCTACTTCATCCCCAGCACCGTTGGTGTGGTTCTTTTCATGACTGGACTTGGGTTCTTACTGAGTCTTAACCTAAGTGACCTGAGTTTGGCCTTCAGGCACAGAGTGGGAAGCGGTTGTGAGGCTTGCCCAGGCTGCTGTGGATCTGGGTTCCAGAGGAAGGAATGCCTTCTGGGCGTGGCTATGCTGGGCGTGGCTCTCCTGGAGGCGGGACTGCTGCATCATTACGCCGGCTTCTCACCCATTTCCGAAAGCAGCGCTCAGTCCATTGTGGGCTATGTTTTGATGGCGCTACTTTCAATACTGTGGATACTGAGAGAAACTCAAAGCATCTACATCTTTGGAATTTTCCGAAACCCTTTCTATCCGAAGGATGTACAAGCTGTGTCTTTATTCTTCAAGAAACAGAAGAAGCTCCTGAAGGTTGGGGTTGTCAGATGGATCTTGCTAACTCTAGGTAGGAGTTACAGTCTGCTGACTCTTACAGACAGTAGTCAGGAAAGAACCGTCAAGTGTATGTAGCCTGCCTAATGCTCTTTATGTTTCATTTTCGTTGTTATGGTTGTGCATTAGTTTGTCTGTTCATTGCTTAAATGTAGTCCTGAAAGCTATTTACCAAGATAAACTGTGGTAGGAGATTCTGCAGTAATCAAACTCGCCTCGATTTTGTCTGTTTTGCTCTAGTATCGCCCTTGGCTGTGGTGGCCTTCCTCGCACTGGACAGCTCCTTACACGGGCTACGCTCTGTGTCTCTCTCCGTTGGATTCAGCAGGGCCTTCAGAACGGTAATCCCAGAATGCCTTGCATGGCACTCCCTGGGGCTGAGTGTAACGGTTTTTAGAAGCAGTTTGCTTAGATTAGCGAATTCTACCTGAGAAAAGTGGATCGTTTATGTTCTGTAGGTGTGGCAGAACACAGAAAATGCTTTGCTAGAGACTGTGATCTTATCGGCAGTGCACGTGGTGTCCGACACAGACTGCTGGTGGAACAGGAGCCTTGATACAGGAACCAGACTGCTGTTGGTTAGTATATCAAGAGGGTTTTTGTTTGTTTGTTTACACACAATAAAACTCATCTATTTGAAGGCTTTTTATTCAGTGGTATATATTCAGAGTAGTGCAGCCATGATTGCAATCTAACTTTTCAATATTGCAAATGTTTCCATTAATGGCCATTCTCCATCCTGCCCTTCCTGTCAGCTGTATCTGTTCCAGATCCAGTCACCAGGTCCCTACTTTTCTCTGTGGAGAGTTGCACTTTCTGCATCAATCACCTGAATGGTGTCATAGGATGTGTGGTCCTTTACCTGTTTTCTTCAGCTTTTAGCATGCTCTCAAGGTTCACTCCGATAGCATGTACAGGTACTTTGTTGTCAAGTAAATTCCAGTGTGTCCATGTACCGTGCTTGCTTCATACACCCATCACATGATAGATATTTTAGTTTCTGCTTTTCACTGTTAACGGGAATATTACTGTGAGCATTTATAGACATATTTTTGTGCAGATGTGTTTTTATTACCCATGGAGATAGGATGGATGGATGGATATGTAGAAATCTGGTCATCCGCCTTTCACACTTCAGGCTACTGGCAGATTGCTTTCCAGCCTGACTCTACCATTTTGGAAATACACTGTTAACAGTATATGAGGTTTGCCCAGCTGCTCCACATTCTCACCAACACTTGTTACCTGCTGTTTTTATTATGACCATACTCATGGTGTAAAGTGCCATCTTGCAGTGATTGTTGTTGTTGTTGTTTTGTTTTATGTTGGGAAACAGGAAAATGTTCACTTGAAGAGAAAAAGCAGTCATTTCATGAGGAACCTGTTCAACCTTTATTAATATGTCAGTCTTTTATCAGTCAGCATCCTGCATAGATGTTCTCTGTCTTAGAAAGTGCCCTTCATGACTCAGCAAGTGTTCTTATCATAAAGGGGCTGGGTTTATCAAATGTTTCTTCTATGTTTCTTTATGTAGTGTGATGTGTTGAGTTTTGATTGCTAAACCAGCTTTCTATTCCTAAATGGCCATGCAGTCCAACCCTTTTCATCTGTTGGGGTGGTACTGAGTTGGCTGATACCTATTATCTGTGTTCTCAAGATGTGTGTCTATGCCATGTGTATGCATGTATGTGTGCCTACCTTTCCTTGTGATAGTGTCTGGTTTACATATCAGGACCATATAAAATGAATTTAAAAGTATTGCATTCACTTATGTTTTTGGGAAGAGCTGGTAAAAAAGATTGGTAGTGATCATTCTTAATGTTTTATAATATCCAGTAAATATTAATATTTAAATGTTTTATAGTTGATAGTATTTTATAATATTGAAGGCATCCAAAACTTAGCTGTTCTATGTGAATAGTTGGGGGGAGTCATTATTTTCAGTTGTGTGCCCACTGGCAAGTCCATCAGGCTCCAGTGTAGAGTTCCAAGCTCAGTGTCATACAGATGCCCCACATGAAACTCAGGTAACAAAACCAAAATGTGAATGTGGGCTAAAGATTTATAGGGAAGAATTGGTCCTGATGGCATGGGAGGAGATAAGAGAGGATTGTGGGAATATAATCAGAATGCATTTGTACATATATAAAATTGTCAAAAAGAAAATTAACTGAAAAAAAGAAAAAATAGTAACTCAAAATACCACTTAGCTGATTACATAATATTGAGTCATAAATTTTAATAATTGCACTACATTTTAGAAATGAAATATCTCTAACTAGCAAACCTATATTTCAAATATAAAATACTAGTTTAGTCTTAGTTAATTCAGTGTAGTCTAATTCAGTCTTTTGTTGTCAGTCTAGTCTTTTTCCCTCTTCAATTAGCTTCAGTAAGTTTTTCTGTAGTTTATCCTAATCACATAATTTAATAGCTTGTGAGAAATTATTTACCCATAAGGTTTAAGTGATGTAGTATAACTTAGTTTTGTTATTGTTGTTACGTTTTGGTTTTGTTTGGAGAGGGGTTGGTTTTTTGAGACAGAGTTTCTCTGTAGCTTTGGAGCCTGTCCTGGAACTAG
>LOJH01023569.1:5092-24544 GCA_001685095.1 Ellobius talpinus | reverse complement strand
CTTTATTAACCAATGAAAGTAACATATAGACAGATGACCCTCCTCCATCATACTCTGACAAAAATGAACTTAGGAAACAAAGTGTTTATTTTAGCTACAATTCCAGGTAAGAGTCCATCACCCCTGGGAAGCAGCAGCAAGAGCCCAAGACAGCTGGTCAGAGGACCTCCATAGTCAAGAGCAGAGAGATGGATACATGCTGCTCACTTGCCTGCTTGTGCTCTGCTTCATTCCTCCACTCTTACGCAGTTTAGGAGACCCAGCCTTGGGAATGGTGCCACCCACAGTGGGCTGGGTCATCCATAAATTAATCAGTATAGTTTCCCACAGATTTACCCACTGGCCAACCTGATGGAGGCAGTCCTTTGAGACTCCCTTCTGAGTTAATTCTGTGTTGTGTTACACTGACAGTTAAAACTAACGTCATCCTTGGCAACAACCATTTTCAATTGGCCCTATGTGGTGTGGCATTCTGAAGAGCGGAATGACTACTTCTCATGCTCTCACAGACCAGACTGTAAAAGGCAACGTGTGCTGGAATCCAGATTTTTCCAGTGAACTTCTACATAATTTGCCCCAAATTGTCAAACTTGGGGGTGCTCTTGTGAGACAGGAAGAATGGCAATGAGGTGCCATGCCCCCCATGTATCCCCATTGTGTATCATCGCACTCCTGATTATTAACCACATTAGGGGTAAAACAAAATGAGAGCTACCTTGGATATAATTGAGGTTAGCATTCTTACCCGTCCCGCAACCCGGGCTTGATAACATGTGGTTCTTCTGGATTCTTCGTTCTGATTTGTTTGTTCACTTCTTTACCTCGGCATCAGCACAATGGCATTGAGTCCTTAATAGTTTGATGTAAAGTAGGCTGTGTCTTCCCCCCTCATCTCCACAAATGAGATCCTCTCTAATTTCAGTTAGCCTGTCCAGCTGTGTAAGCAGATTTGAATTTGATAGAATTGGGATTTAAGATACTTGGAAGGGAAATCATTCTTGTATATCAAAAGACTCTGGTATTTGGTTTATTGATCTTTTATCTGGCATTCCCATATAGTCTCCTACTGCCAAGGGGCTAAGTGATTCCATGTTGACCAGCATAGAATGAAGTCAGACATCCATTGGGGTTGAAGTCTAGCTCGGCTGTTTTCTAGCCTGTAGGAGGAGGTGCCACTTGTTTGGTTCCCAACTGCCCGGCTACTTTAGATTTGAAATAATCACACAGAAACCGTATTAATTAAAACACTGCTTGGCCCATTAGCTCTAGCTTCTTATTGGCTAACTCTTACAACTTAATTTAATGCATTTCTATTAATCCTTATATTGCCACGTGGCAGTGGCTTACCGGCAACGATTAGGCATGTCTGACTCTGGCAGTGGCTCCATAGTGTCTCTCTGACTCTGCCTTCTTCCTCCCAGCATTCTGTTTAGTTTTCCCCACNGCTTGGCCCATTAGCTCTAGCTTCTTATTGGCTAACTCTTACAACTTAATTTAATGCATTTCTATTAATCCTTATATTGCCACGTGGCAGTGGCTTACCGGCAACGATTAGGCATGTCTGACTCTGGCAGTGGCTCCATAGTGTCTCTCTGACTCTGCCTTCTTCCTCCCAGCATTCTGTTTAGTTTTCCCCACCTAGCTCTGTTCCCCTATAGCTCTGCTATAGGCCCAAAGCAGTTCCTTTATTCATTAACCAATGAAAGCAATTACCTGTCTTGGGGGTTGGAGGTATAGCTTGGTTCGTAGGAGTGCTTGCCTAGCATGCCCAAAGCCCCAGGTTTGATCCCCAAAACTATATAAACTGGGTATGGTGGCAGGCACCTGTAATCCCAGAACTTTGGAGATGAAGGCAGGAGGATCAGGAATTCAAGGTCCTCTGAAGCTACATAGCGACTGTGAAGCCAACCTGAGCTATCTAAGATCCTGTTTCTCATCATCTTCGGTGGAATATGTGATTACATAGGGATAGAGTCACCTTCTCACTGGATCCTGAGTGACTAAATAGGACCTAGCTTAGAGGAGGTATGTTGAAAATAGCCTGTTCTGTAGAAGAATGCTGAACACACCTTGGCTGGCTGTCCAGCTCTCTGAAACCCCCCCCACTTCACCTCATTGATCCAAACAATAGCTGATCCAGTGTTGGTGGCCCCCACTTGCTTTGCCAACCCTCACAGTCACCCAGCTATCCTGTGAGGAGTTCTGGATTCTCCATGATCCTCCATGCCCTCAGATGAAAGTCCTCCACCACCTCTATCCAGGCATGCTCAAACATGGAGGCCTGCAAACCCCTAGTACCCTGAACTGAGGTGCTGTTAGTATTCAACAGGACTTCTCTTCCTGGGAACCCGAAATATTTCCTACATGTGTTAGCCACAGCCGAGAGTGGGGTCACCTGACGTCTCACTCTGACAACAAGCATGATCACCTGACATCTCAGTCCCCTGGAGCATGGGTCTCTTGACCATGAAGCAGTGAGGGGTGTAATGGGCACCGTCAGGTCATCTAAAGACAGACTCCTGTTTGATACTAGGCTTCCATCACTCTGAAGATGATCTCATTGATGTCAGCCATGGTGCTTGTGGGATGAAACCACTACCACCAGGGCCACCCAGTGGAATCCCTCCTATGGAAGCAGAAGCGGGAGCGGGCAGCTGCTACTTGCTGTCTCAGCAGCCCCACTGTAAAAGCACCCGCTCAGTGACTTGATGCTTCTGTGCCCAGGTTGGGGGCTACTGATGCTTCTCTGCCCAGGTTGGGAGCTGGTGGATGTTCTGTGTTTATCAGTGCTAACACCATCCAGTCTTCCATCTCTAGGTTTTGTTGTTGTTTTTACAAACATCTACTGAGAAACTTCTGTTCATCGGGTGTCACTGCTAAGGGTCCTAGGGGAACAGCAGCAAACTTAATAAAACACTCATGTGTGTGCCCGGTTTCCCTCAGGGTTTGGAGGACACGGACTGGGGCTCACCAGGTTTGTGACAGATTATCATTTTCTCCTTCGTGACTATGCCACTTATTGTCCACAGCTGCTGGCAACCTGCAGCCCAAATCTGGAGCTGGGGACAGCTGAGGGAAGAAGAATAACAGGTTTCTGGGGAGTTTGGGGACTCAAATATCTCCCCCCACACATGCTTCAGTTCCTCACACACAAAGAAGGCCTTTGACTTGCTTCATATAACCAGCCCATGTTCCACCTGGTTTTCCCTACACAGGAAACATTTGTCAGTTGCTGGAACAAAGACTTAGGGTCAGGTGTAGCAGGGGTTCTAATTGGTCTTAATAATAAAAACCTGGAGTCAGATATGGGGTGAAAGTTAAAAGATCACAGAAGTAAAGAATCCAGCCACTGGAGAGACCTTTTACCTCTACTAAATCCTCAGACCCAAGGGAGCAAGATTCTGTCTCCACAAATGCTCAGAATGAATGCGCTGAGCTCCTGTTTCCTTCCGCCTTTTACGCCTCTTTCTACCCAGCCACATCCCTTCCCGTCTCCACCTCCCCAGCGCTGGGATTAAAGGTGTGAGCCACCACCACTTGACCCCTTTTCTTTTTTAGACTGATTCAATCTCTTGTAGCCCAGGGTGGCCTTGAATTCACATAGATCCGACTGCCTCTCTCTCCGCATGCTGGGATTAAAGATGTAGGCCACTACTGCTTGGCCTCTGTGGCTAACTATTATGGCTAGCTCCACACTCTGATCTTCAGGTAACATTTCTTTCTTTTTTTTGCTACAACACAAATAAAATATCACCACAGCCATGTGCTAAGCACAGAGCTAACCTTTCTCATTTGTAGCCTGTTAGACAAAAAGTTGAAGAGAAGTCAAGACAGAGCCATAGGTGCTGCAAGCAGGCCAGACTTGCCCTTCTCTCTTAATGCATCCTGTGTTTAGAAGAGCCACAGCAGTCAGGAATGATAACACACACCTTTGATCCATGCACTTGGGAGGCAGAGGCAGGTAGGTCTCTGTGCATTCAAGGTCAGCAAGGTCTACATAGTGAGTTCCAGGACAGCCAGGGCTCTGTAGAGAGACCCTGTCTCTAAAGCAAAAAAAAGAAGAGTCTCAGCAGAGATGTGCTGAGGCCATCCATATGGGAGTCCTTGTGCAGAAACAGAAGACTCTGGTCCATGTCTATGAGTATGTGAGTCTGGCTGTGTGTGCATGTGTGTTGTGCACACACTTGTTCACGGTGGTCCCTGTCCCTGCAGCAGCAATCTTCATGGGCCTTGCCTATCAGTCCTTCTGCTGCGAGGGAGAGAGGCTCCTGATTCCTATGTCTCTTTTGAAGCATTACAGTTCTTAGTGTGCAGCACCCCTATATCACCAGCCCCCCACTCCCTTTTAGCAGGCAGGGTGATGACTTGAAGCATCGGGCCTGTGGTTTTTGTAACAGGAAGTGATTTAGATGCCGAAAGCTAATTTTAGATAGGTTGATATGGGGCTTGCTAAGAATGTTTCAGGCTCAAAGCTCAGTCCCTTATTCTTCTTGCCTATAAGGAATGGGCAGTTTCCCACTGTCCCTGTCCCGGTCTGGCCAGTGAGCTCATACCCAGCTGTACTGCTCTCTCTGGTGGAAGGCAAAGCTGGTTTTCCCTGGATTCCAGGCTGCCTGAATCATTGCTCGGGGCCTAGGGCTCCAGGCAGAGTTTTATGAGTCAGCACAAGCCTGGCACTAGGCCAGGCAGACACAGGACCTCTTGTCCCTAGCTAACGACTGACGAGAGGCTTCTTGGGGTCCTGTCGGGACAGAGCCACAGAGCCATCAGCCCTCACCCAGTCAAGGCCAGAGATTGGATGAAGCTTCTGAACCAAAGGAAATGGTATCTTGGAAGACAGCCATTTAGGTCGACCCATCTGGAACCTTTCAGACCCAAATTCTCCTCAGACCCATGGGATGTCCACCCTGGAGATCCCATCCCTGCTTCAGTCCTGGGGCCCTGCTGAAAGCTGAGGTACCGAAGCAGGCAGGAGTGCTGACCCAGAGGCCTCACTGGAAGCTCTCAGAGCTAAGCACTTTGTTTCTCTCTACCACGGCCTGAAATCTGGAGCCTCTTGCTCCCCTCCGCAAAGGTCCTCAAACACAATTCTACCTGTTGCTTCATTCCTAGGACTTCCACAGTAACCCTGACAAGAGGATGCTATCCCCCAATATCTGGGGGTAGCTAAATCTCAGAGTGCTGAGAGAGAAGGCTCAGGAACCACAGTTCATTCAGGCACCAAAAGCTGACCAGTTGCAAGCTGTGCCGATCTGTCAATGGGATGCCTGACATTCAGGGAGAGAGCTCCTCTTACATTGGGTCTAGCAGCTGGCTGTCAGCTGCTGTCACTCACCTGAGGCCAAGGAAAGCGCTATTTAAATCAGTTAGTTCCTCATTCACTGTTTGCCCTGCTCCAGGTGAAGGACAGCCTAGGAGAAGGGTGGACCCGAAGGATTTGACTGAGATCAGGTGAAGCTTCAAGACAAAGGAACCTGTCATTGGTCTTGGGGAGATGGCTAAGTGGGAGAAAAACAGCAGCAGCAACAACAACAACAACCCAGGAGTGGTGACATGCATGTTACCGTGTGCTGGAGAAGTGAAGACAGCCTAGCCTAACAGCTTGAGTTCCAGACAGGGAGAACCCTGTTCAAAATAAAGCAAGAGAGAACAACACCTACACTCTTGACCTGAAGACCTCTACACCCAGCCACACACAGAGGCACCTGCACACACACATATGCACATGCACACACACACATAGGCACCTGAACACACACACATGCACCTGCACACACACACACATAGGCACCTGCACACACACATATGCACCTGCACACACACACATAGGTACCTGCACACACACACATGCACCCTCACCAGTGAACATGCACACAAGCATGGAGAGAAAAAGAGCATGTCATCTTGGATGACAGATATTTAGGCTGACACAGCCCTCGGCCATTTGTGTCTCATGAGGAGCTGCTTCTGCAGACCTCAGAGACACCACATGCACTTTGCCAGAGACAAACACCAGACACAGCCTCTGTGACTTCCATAATTTATCATTCCCCTAAGGAGGGGCCAGCAGGCCAGGACTGATGACTGACTCCCGAGTCAAGGCTGAGCTCACACCAGGGAGGAGGACCTTGTTGTCAAAACAGCCCCAGTGTTTGCAGGTTGGTGACAAACAAGTAAATGATGTGAGCTAGGCCCTGCTTTGAGAGTTCCATAGAAGATGTCTTTGACCCATTTTCTAGGGCTGCGGCGACAGGAGGAATTTTTGGCCACATCATAAAGAGTTTTGTGGCCACCTCTGGTAGAGTAGTTCAGGAAGCCGTCATTTTCCATGATTAGGTTATTAGTCATGAAAGTGACCCCTGCCCCACCCCCTACCCCTTATGTTGCCGTAGGCTCAAAAATGCAGAGGATGGCTCCAAGAGTCTGCAGCCTTGCCTCCTGAGCCATAGGCAGGAACCAGGGAGGTCCTGGGCACAGACATCCGGCTTTCTATGTCTCTATCTGTTGGCCTCATAGCCCCGTTCCAACCTCTCCAGCACTTCATCCTTCCTAGGCAAGAGATCTCTTACCATCTCATGGAAGGGTGTGGGTACAGTAGCCTCAACCAAGTTTACCAAAGAGAAAATGTGTTCTCTGAGGACTCAGTGGCTGAAGGGCCCAGCCTACAGCCTCTCTGAGGATGCTCTATTTAAGAGAGAAAATCTGAAGATGCAGGCATTCCTGGAGGACTGCTCGGAGACTCTCAGGAAATCACATGGGCTCGGAGCTCTTGCCCATTAGACAGACAGGGCCTTGTTAGCCTACGGTCACACCAGGATACCTAGGAGCTTCCCTCAAGTGTGAGCCAGTTCTCTGGGAATTCATCTGGTCAATCCACTCTGCCTAGTTCCTAGAGGGTCTTATCCTGAACTCCCTGGTGCTTCTGAGGAGCCTTCCTACTCCACAAGTGCCACCACACCTGGAGGTTAAGACACCCAACCCCAAACCCATTGGGGCAGTCATGTGACTTGCTCAAAGTGGGAGCATTTTCCTAGTGTTTGTTTAAGGACATTAGGGTTATGTGTTGCTGTTGGTTGTTGATTTGAAAGTCAGCCTTTTTTCCCCCAAAGACCTAGGTCATTGCTTTGATTCTGTAGGGACTCGGGACTGGCCTATGTCCTGTTTCTTAGGGACATGGAGGACTCTGTCAATGCCTGTGAAGTGGTGAAAGATACCAACCCACCTTGCCAGATACCATTTGATACTCCTAGAGGTCAGAAGAGTGGGCTGGGAAGCAAATTAGCCTCAAAGCTTTGGCCTGTCTTGTAGGGAAAAGCTTCCTCAGCACGGGGAATTCAGGAGCATGGCTCACCCATCTACATTCAGAGGGCCGTGTGCCCAGTGCCAGTTCAGAGGAAGGCTTGGCAGGTAAATGAGACAGACAAGAAGCTGAGAGGACAGCTGGTCACCGTCACCCACCCTTGGAAAAGCCGGTATAGGCATTGGTGTGGAAGTCTCTGAGACAGCATGGGTGAGTGAGCCCCTGACGCGGCTGAAACCTTCTGAAGTAGACATACTTTTCAACTTCTCACACATCCCCACCTTAATCAACAATGCTTACCACAGCCAGCAACCTTCTCAGTGACTCAGGGCCACAGTGGGGCTGGCCATTGTTTACTGAACCTAGCTGAGGCTACAACAGGACCAAGATAGGATCAAGCCTGTGCTTTCTTTGATTGTCATCTGAGCAGAAGTCCCACAAGTCAACTGCTTTTCATTGTCTTGTTCTTTTGGGAGTGTGTGTAGGGGGAAGCAACTTGGTAGAAATAGTCTCATCTGTAGAGTCCAAGATATCTGACTTCGGTTCCTGACTGTATCCCACAGCTAGGACTTGGGCAGTTCCCTAATGAGTAGTTCATCGCTGTTAAATTCATTTGTTCTTTCTCTGCTTGAGCATCTCTGTGTGCTGGGTGCTGGTTTGGCCACTTGGTAGTGATGAGTAGATGATGCAGGTAAATGTTCTTGCCTATGTATCTATGTATATATGTATATATGTGAGCTAGACATGATGGTGTGCACTTGTAATACCAGCACTAGGGAGCAGAAGCAGGCAGAGCTCTGTGGCTTTGAGGCCATTCTGATCTACATAGTGAATTCCAGGCCAGCCAGGAATACACAGTGAAAGCATGGCTCAAACAAAACTAAACAACAAAACAAAATAAAACATTTAAAAACATTTTTAAGTTATAATTAAAGAATTATAATTATAATTTAAAAAGAAACATATCATGTTTAGCTGGAGAGATGGCTCAGCAGTTAAATGTGTATAGACCCAAGTTTAGTTCCCAGCACCCATATCAGGCAGCTCACAACCGTCTATAACTCTAGCTTCCGCCCTCTTCTGTCCTCCATCTGCATTCGTGTGTTCACACAACCACATACATACACATAATTAAAAGTAAAATACATCTTTGTAAAAATGTAAAAAATAATCATAGACAATACGCAGTTAAAATAAACAAACCCATTAACACCTTGGGAGGAGACAAGGGCAGAGAAAAACCAAACAACGGTGTCTTGGTCAGGGTTACTAATGTTATGATGAAATACCACGACCAAAAGCAAAGAAGAAAAGGGTTTATTTGGTTAACATTTCTACATCATAGTCCAACATTGAGGGAAGTCAGGATGGGAACCGAAATAGGGCAGAAACCTGGAGGCAGGAACTGATAGAGGCCATGAGGGGAGCTGCTTACTGGCTTGCTCCCCATGGCTTGCTCAGCCTGCTTTCTTATAGAACCCAGGACCACCTGCCCAGGGTGGTCACACCCACAATGGGCTGGGCCCTCCTCCATTGATTGTGAATTAAGAAAATGCCTTACAGGCTTGCCTGCAGCTCAGCTTTACAGAGGCATTTTCTCAATTGAGGTGCCGTCCTCTGGTAACTATAGCTTGTGTTAAGTTGACATAAAACCAGCCAGCACAGACAGGTTGGGGATGTAACCGTGTAGCTTGCGTACAGAAACAGGAAAATAAGTGGGACCAGTGCGCAGGAGTGACCGTGGAAGAGGCTAAAATCCTGAGTAGTGTGGACATGGAAGTTCTCTAAGGAGATAACATCTGAGCTGAGATTTGGAGGCAGTTAAGGAGTTAGAAGAGGAAAGAGAAGGTGCAAAGGCCCTGGGGCTGATGTGCTCTAAGATCAGCTGGCCAGTGTGATTGGAAGAGTAAGGGGATGGAGCCAGGGAGGTGATGGGAGGTAAAGGGGAACTTGTAGTGTCAAAGCTGGGGTTCCCCTGGAGGGTGCTGAATAGGGTGACACCATCTGACCAGCATTGTAATAGGAACTCACTGGTTCTACATTGAGAGAGGGTGCCAATGCAATTGGGTATTATCTATCGAGAACTGTGACTTGAACCACATTGGGAGCAGTGGTGAGAAATGCTGGATTCTAGATACGCTTGAAAAGAGAGTCCTTGGGGGCTGGTGTATTGGATGTGCAAATGGCAGAGAGAGCTGAGCCACAGCCTCTGAGGGCTGAGTTCTGAGTAGTTGGGAAGACAGACTTGACTATGGTAAGATGAGATGCTGGGGTGGGCAGGCTTGAGGGACCTTCAGGAGCTCAGCTCAGAACATATCAAATATGAAGGCTGGAGATGTGGCTCAGGTGGCAGAGTGTGTGCCTAGCACACATGAAGTCCTGCATTTGATCCCAAGCACAGTGCAGAACAGGTCTGGTGGCACCCGCCTATAATACCAGAGCTCAGGAGGTTGGAGGCAGGAGGATGAGATATTCAAAGTTATTCTTAGCTGTATGGTGATTTTGCAACAAGCCTGAACTACATGAGAGACAGAGAGAGAGGGAGAGAGAGAGAACATGAGACAGACAGACAGAGACAGAAACAGAGAGACAGAAAGAGACAAAGGGAGGTGGAGAGAAAGGGAGGCAGAGACAGACAGGGAGAGAGAGGGAGGGAAAGACAGACACAGAGAAAATGAGAACGTTACAGGGTGTGGCGAGATCAACTAGCAGAGTGTGGGGGGGCCTAGCCCTTGCGCCACTTTCCCTCTCCCTCACTCATCATGTATACAGCTGGGTGGAGTGTGAGCCTCTGGGGTCCCCAGGCAGGTTTCTATAGCAACAACGAGCTAATCTGAAGCCAAAACAGACTCTCCTGGGCGGGTTTTCTTGCCGTCAGGAAACTTGACAACAGAGTCTTTAGATATGTCGCAGGTTTCTCAGTGATGCTGGCATGGTGCTGGCATGGAGGCCGGGGCGGGTGGCTGAGAAGTCTCTGTGTCACCGGTGCTGTGGGGTCCAGGCAGCCCCCTCTTCTGTGCCTTTGCCCTTCCCTTGTCTGTCCCTCGGCTGTCAGAGAACAGGAGGCATGCCCTGTTTATCTCCATGACAGACCTCATTCATATCCCCGAAGCCACTCTAATTGCCTTGTAACTGTTGACAAATGTCCCGTGAGATGGGTACCAGTCACTCCCACTTTCTGGTGAAGGACAAAGATTCAGAGATGCTTATCCCATGACTTCAGTGAATCAGGGTTTGGGAAAGTCTTAGCAGTGCTGTGTCTCCCACGTGTCTGAAACATGTCAGCTATGGAGTGTTAAATTTAATTTAATTTTTATTAATTTTGTGTGTGTGTGCGTGTGTGTGTGCGCGTGTGCGTGTGCGTGCGCGCACGTGCGTGTGTGTGCGTGTGTGCGTGCATGCATGTGCATGTGTGTGTGCGTGTGTGTGTGCGCCACATTGCTTATATGGATGGCAGAGGACAATTTCAGAAAGTTAGTTCTCTCCTTTTATCATATGGGTACCAGGGATTGAACTTGTGGTCAGGTTTGACAACAAACGCCTTTACTTGCTGAGCCATCACTTTGGTTCAACCATTATGAATGCCGCCTCAGTAGTTCAAGATGTGCTTCTGTATGCCAGAAAGGGAAGGAATTCCTCTAGAATTTTCTCTTACCAAAAGATAATTCACTCATACCACACCAGGTGACAACTTCCTCTGAGTTCTTTTAATCATTTGCCTCTGGGTGATGTTGCTGACGTGTGGCACACGTTACTAAATGCACAAACAACAGGTTACAGATCCATAAGGGGATGGGTCCATACTTGATTCTGTTGGCAAGGACCCGAGGCACCTGGAAGTGCCATCTCTACTTATGGGATGTTCAAAGTTTTCTTGTTTGAAACGTTTAACAATAAACTTGCATCATTATTAAGATGATTAACTGGTTGTTTATTTTTTCTTGTTTGTTTGTTTTTCTGTTTTAGCATTGGTTTGCGTGGCTAGAGGTCAGTCAGGGGTCTTCCTATTGCCCTCCACCTTATTTGTTTTGAGTCAAGATCTCTCTTACAAAATCTGGAGCTCCAGGGCTGGTGAACTTCAGGAATACGCCTATCCCTGCCTCCTTGAAGCTGGGATGACAGATGTGCACTGCCATACTTGACTTCTGTGGCTAATGTCTTGTGATGCTTTGTAGATGGTCCAGTGGGATTGGGTGTTACTTAGATGATAAAATGTGTTTGGTGGCTATGGCTGCTTTGTCTGAGAGCCAGTTAAACTTGTTTTAATTCGGATGGGACAGGGTAAAGAGGATGCATGAATTGGAGCCATTTAAGATCTCTCTCTCTTTGGGGTTCTCTTTTGCTCACTCACTCGATTCTTAGAAGGCCTTTATACCTGGCAGAAATGTGTAAAAACAACCTGAGATAACATTGTTGCTCTCTATTCTGCTTGGTGGTATGAGGGTACCAGGTAAATCGGGACATCTTTAAGAGTTCTAGGATAACATGATTTTTGTATCCAAGGGCTCTGCTTAATGGCCTCCTGCAAAGCTGGCACACAGGCGTATAGGACTATCTTCTGGAGTCATTAAATTCCGGAGATTTGGTTCATGGACGCCAGGCACCACAGCTATTAATTAGCAAGTGAGTCCCAAATAAGCAAACTTTCTTGGCCTCTAAAGGAGGTCATGATACAGACCAGCTTTCCAAGGGGTCTCTCAAGGAAGCTATAAAAAGGTATAGAAGGTGAACATCCTCATTCTGGCCTTCAAGATGGGGTATCAGTTTCTAGGAAACCAGCATCTTGTCCCTTCTGAACCCTGTTCTCCGGTCTCATTTAGAGTCCAGAGCAGTACTGCTCTTGAAAATGTTACAGTGTTACACATTCTCTGACTCCCCGCATTCCAGTGTGGGGTGTCATACCTACTAGAGAGGATATGAATACCTGATCATGGGCATCCGCCCCACCTGGCATAGCCACAGTTGGCCGATGAGAGTGACTTTGGTAATCACTTTTGCTCTAACACTGAGTGCTCGCTCCCACAGGGCTCCTCTCTTCCCTGACACTCCGTGACACTGTGACACTCCGCCTTCACTCCCATTGCTGCCCCTTGGTGTCGGCATCTCTGGCCCTTCTGCTTTGGCCTCACAGGGTGATGGAAGCTCAGTGGAGAGGAATGTTCTTCCATTGGTGAGCCATGTGACTCTGGCAAATATTGACTTTTTTTCCAGGGAGTCTCCCAGCAAATCCGCATCTATCACTAACCTCGTAAGCAACCTCTTCTTGCTCCCCTGGAGTTGGGAACTCAGATGCTGCTTCACACCAATAAGATGCCAGCTGGGCCATCTGATGAGCAACATCCTGCAGCTTCCGTGGGTGTCACCCTCAGGTGTCAGGCCAGATCAAAGGCAGGTCAAGTCCTGAGTGGCAGGCAGTGGGCAGCAGCAATGATATTGACCTCTCTATGTTCTCACATTTCAAGGTAACGGGGATCCAGGAAGAAAGACACCTGCTGGATTTTAGCCAGCGCTATGCTGGGGCTGTAGCTAGTCTGTAGAATGCATGCGTAGCATGCTCAAAGCCCTGGGTTTGAGCCCCAGCCCTGTGTAAAACCAGGAGAGGTGATGCATTCCTATAATCTCAGGGCTTGGGAGCTTGAGACCGGAGGATCAGAAGTTTCAGATCCACCTGGGCTATGTAAGATCCTGTTTCTTGGGGGGTTTTTTTTGGTTTTTTGTTTTTGTTTTTGTTTTTTGTTTTTCTTTAAAAGGAATCAAATGCAACTCCATAATCCCTAAACATGAAGCAGTTCAGCTGAGTCAGGCCTCCATTCCCCCCATGACATCTGCTCCCGTTTCCTTCTGCTAAATGTCCCTTCTGTGCATGGACATTTGACAGTAGCCTCCAGAACACAGGCCAGCCAAGGAGCTGAGAATAGGGAAGATGAGATAAGATGCTGCAGGACCAACTTTCATGTTGTAGGACCTGGATCCCTGAGTTCCCCTGCCTCCTAGGCTCCAGCCTCTGTCTGCTTACTTCCCTTGACCATTCTCCCCGTTTGTGCTCTACCCTCTAACCCAGGATATCACCTGATAGGCCACAGATTTTTGGACGACGCATAGCTAGAGTGTTTCTTCAAAACATCATGACTCTCAGATCTCAGCCAAGTGTTGCCTCCTCTGAAAGAGTCCCAGCAACCACCTAGCATCTCTATACCTCCCCATTTATCATCTTCATCCCTTGGGTTAGATGCTGAGAATCTACCAGTCCACTACATTGCTGTCTATATCCTTTGCTAGCCTGTAAGCTCTGACAGGGCAGGGACCTTGTCTTGGTTCCTCCGTAGCCCCAGGGCCCAGGATGATACCTTAAACATAGTGGGTGCTTAGTTTTCACTGAATGGATGGCTGGGTGGGTCCATCCTTCAGAAGATTCATGGGGCCAGCTGCTGGGCTACTGAGCTGTCTCCAGATGATCTGGGTGCTGCTATGTGAAGACTGTTGTACCTGTGTTCCCAGAAGACAGGGAGCAAAAGCCTTTTGGTTTGGTGGCAGCTAACCAGTAGGCTGTGTGGCTTTTTCAAAGCAACAGGAAGCCAGACTCTGGAGATAAGAAGATTGGGAAAAAGGCCAGAGGCTGGGAAATGGAGGCTGCCAGCCACCCCTGTACTTCTCCCTGGGGATGCCCAGACCTCAGAGGCTGGCTGGCAGCCCCACATGCTTCCTGTGGAGAACTTGGAGAGGAGATCCCCTCTGAAGGCCCTTAATCTGGGGCTGCCCCAGAAGCCTCACACTTGTCCTCTCGAGTGGTCAAGATGCAGGGCTCCTGTCACTTTTAGGCTCACGCATGGACACTTGGGGGCTGCCCAAACATGGGATATTAGATCCATGTATGTTCTACCCTTGGTTCCCCTCTCCCCTCTTTTTAGTCTTTCCTTTGGTAAAATGGGCTTTACCACACTGATGGGTATGAGGGGGTTCCCATCTCCAGGAGGGGTGACGAGCGAGAGGGCTGAGATTCTAGGTTGGAGAGGCAGCCTGGGGGGAGGGGGTTGGCAGGAAGAGCTCAAGCTGAGGTTTGCACAGCAGACGGAGGACAGACACTGGAGGGCCCGGCATCTCTATCTGGCAGCGATTCAAAATCACAGGGCTTTGGTGTGCGTTTGAGTGTCATGTCCTACTGTGCCGAGTGGCCGGAGCAGAGTGAGACAGACAAGCACCTGCTGAGCTTCTGAGGCTTTAGATCTGGTCTCATCTCTACCACCCTCTGGGTGTGTGATCCTGGACAAGTCAAGCATCTTTGCTGGCAGCTTCAATTGCCTCATCTGTGAAGTGGGGTCATGTCCCCCTCCTTCCCCCCTCCCTCTCTCTNTCCCTCCCTCCCTCCCTCCCTCTCTCTTTCATACATGTGACTGTGACGAGTGTTAAAGAAGTAGCAGAAGTCATTCCAGCATCAGCACCACCTGGGCTTCAGCTCCCCCTCCTATCAGGGTCATCACATAGGGTAGTGAGGAGGCCTGGGGAGATAAGCTAAGGAAGCTAGAAAACCACTGTCCTGACTCAATGACTTGCCCCACCCTAGCCTCTGGCTCAAATTCTGGAGGCCTTAGTCAGGAAGTAGGGGTCTGTTTTCCCAGGGTTGGGGTTTCCCTATAGGAAACAGCACAGCTTGGTAGAAAAGCCCTGGAAACAAATGAATGTCGTCCTGCCTGAGAGCTAGCAGCTGCCAGAATGGACGGGTGGACCGGTCAGACTTGCCCCTTGGGGAAACCCAGACATGAGCTGTCATCTGGACAGCTGTTCCTGTCCACCCTGCTCTAGCCTTGGGTAGAGCTCAGTGTGGGACAGCTGATATGACTTGGAGTCCTGAGGCTGCCCCTCTCTGAACCGTGTCACTATTCTGCCTACCCAAAGGCCCACCACTCAAGCCTGACGTACAGAGGCTCTTTCTACCCACATCATCTCCCCATGTCCCCCATCTGTCCCAAGACGTCCCCATCAGCAGACGCCACCTCACCCTCACACTGTACTGCTCCCTCCGGGATCAGGGGACATTTCCACGGAGACCTCAACTCTTGCCCCAACTGGTTCTCATTGTTCTCGATGACCAGCTCTCACTGGATTCTTCTGCAGCTTCTCCCTTCTCTGTTTACCTTCTAGGTGTGCGAATTTCTTGGGCTAGGGTTGGTCCCTTCTGTTGTCCTGTTCTGAAGGTCTCAGGCTGTTGTCAGAAACCCACAGTATGGCTTGACCAGTGTCCCTGATCTTTCTTAACCTGCCACACCTCATGAGCAACCTCTCAGATGAGTGGTATCCCAAGATGTGTCTCTCTGCTTGGCCTTCTTTGTCATGAAGCCACCTTAACCACGTACTGTTGGTCCAGAATTCTCAAAGCTGACTTTAGCCTATCCCTGTCAAGCTCTCATTAGACCATCTGGAATGAATGAATGGCTCCCAAGGGATCCCACCCAGACATGCTCACCATCTTCTAGGAGGTGACTTTTCCTCCTCGCACAGATCTCTCTGATGGTACCTGCTTAAGACAACTGTTCTCGGGTACAATACTCCACCCCCCAACTGAGTTGGGGCTGAATCTGCTCACTATTTATAGGGCCAAGTGGCTATGAGGTGGTGTCCATGATAACTGTGTCTGACACACAGTGTTCATCCAATATCAGAGGGGAAAGGGGTCATCCCAAAGTCATTTCTCTTGAGAGCTGAGGATGATAAAGCCAGGGTCTTCTCTGACTGGTTGTATCGCCAAAGGAAAGAAACAAGATAAAGCAGGGGAATCTCTTTTTTCCCTCATTAGTTTAAGATTGTTTTTATTTAACTGATACACAAAACTTAAAAGTTGTACATGTTAATGGGGTTTACCATGTAATATTTAATACATGTATGCATTATGTAAATCAGGTGAAATACATTAATCTTCCCAAGCATGTGTCCCTTCTCATAGCTATAAGCTTTCAAAAATCCATTCTAGGATTTTCAGACATGTACTACACAGTTGTCATCTGAAGTTGCTCTACAGCACAACAGTGCCTCAGAGTGTCCCGCCCCTGCCAGAGGGCAACTTAGTGCCCATGGACCCACCCTTCTCTTCCTCCATGCCGTACTCTTGTAATCCACCCCAGCACTCCCAGCTTCTGTGGGATCTACATTTGTAGATTTCCACATATGGCTGTGCCCAGGTGGTATTTGTCTTTCTGTGGCCTACTTATTTCACTGGCCACAATGATGTCCAGTTCTATCCATGCTGTAAGTGGCAGAATTGCTTCTTTTTGATGGCCGAGTGTTTTCCCATTGTGTATGTGAGTATTTTGTCTATTCTTTCATCAGATGATAGGCACATGGGGTGTTTCCCTAAAGCAATGGAATCTCATTGTAGAGGTTGCAATCAGGCTTCTGACTCAGTTGCCTAGGGTCAGGTTTGTCCTTGGCATTTTGAGATAGTCTTGGGAATGCCCCCACAAGATTAGGATATTTCAGGCCTTCCTTGATGAGTGAAGAATTTCTACAAGTTATTGGGAGGTCTTCAAAAGATAGCCACTGTTGTCAACCCTTTAGGGTCGGCTTTTGCTTAAAAAGTTGCTTAATGTAGCTCACGCACACTGATCTTTTAGAAAACCCTAAGGTCAGTGCTCAGGGGCTCAGCTGGGACCAGGGCAAAAACAGTGTGACAGCTCAACCACTCCTCCTGCCCAATCCTGCTTCAGGCCTTCCTTTTCCTCAGGGCTCAACCACAAGAGCTCTTTATGATAAAGGTCCTGTCTGACTCAGAGTCCACTTCTGACAGCACCTAATCTATACCATCTAGTTCCAAGAATGATTGGGAGGGAGGTGGGTGCCTGAAATGTTGGGGTCTTGAGCTAGATTCACCCCTTATCTGGCTATCAGTGAGGTCCCACCCCAAGATGCAGGCGAAGCAGCCTCTGATGCAATTGTTAAAACTTTCACCCGTGTTAGAAGATGAGGCATTAGCTCATGGGTGGCCCCAGGTGCTTGAGAGATACAGGGAATTCCCTACTATGGAGAGAATTGTATGGGCAAATTTAACTGAGTCTCAGAAAAAGATAATTAAGAGACTGAGGTGATCAATTGCCGGTGAAAATCTAGTTGTGAAAGGCCTCATTAGTGCTGGGAAACAACCCTTGCCTCTTACAAGAGAGAAGCAAAAACCGAGAGTCAAGCCCAAGACTTGTCGTTAGCAATGTCTCTGTCTGAGACATAATTTGAGTGAATACCCCAGGGCTTCCAATGTTGGAAGCTCAGTCCTTGGAAGGTGGTGGACCCACTAAGAGGTAACTAGGTCATGAGTTGGGGTGCTGCCCTTGGAAAGGGTTGCTACTGGTCTTGTGGAGTGAGTCATTTGTTCTCACAAGAGTGAGCTATGATAGAACATCGCGCCTAATCCATGAATCTCTCTCATTCTCTCTGGCTTCCTGTCTTGTCACGTGTCCTCTTCTTGTTGCACACACTCCAGCCAAGATTCCAACCACCGTGACGTAATGTAGTTAGGGGGCCCTGTCAGCACTAGCACCCTGCTTCTTGGCCTTGAAGCCCCAAAGCTGGGAGATACAGTCCTTTTCTTTACAAATCCCAGCTTCAGATATTTTGATATAGCGGCAGAAATAGATGAGCTCCCGTGAGCGAACTCCCAACTATACTCTATGACAAACACAGAGCCTCCATCGAGACAGAACAAGACCTTTACACATGATCTAGGGAGTCCTGCTATACTGAAAACCTTGGCTCCTCAGATTCCTCCTAAACCCTAGAGCTTCAGAAGTAACTTGTTCAACTCTCTTGAGAGGGGTATTCCCTCCTGTTTTAAAGAGATAGTACAGAACCTCCATCTTCTGCTCCCACCTCTCCTCTTGGACAGTAGGCCAGTGACTACAATCACCATAACCTGGCTGGATGTGCCCCATTGAAGTCCTAATTTGCTGTGGTAAATACAATGGCCAAAAGCAACTTGGGAAGAAAAAATTTATTATTTTACAGGTTACCATCACTGGGGAAAGTCAAGGCAGGAACTTGAGGTAAGAACCTGGAGGCAGGGACCACAGCAATGATGCTTACTGGCTTATTCAGTCTTTGAGGCTGGCTGGTTACCTTAGTCATCCAAATCTGGTATGAAGTCCTGGAGGGTTTCTGGAGAGTCACTAGTCAGTGAAGGTAGCCTAGAAATACCTGCTTTAATACCAGTAAAGGAATCAACAGCAATAATGAGATAAATTGATTTGGCAGCAAGTTGGAAGGCTGAACAGGCAAAAGGCAAATGGTCTTTGGTCGGCCATGTCCTTTTTGATCTGCTACCAGACTGCCCACATTTAGAGTGGCTCTTCCCACATCAGTGAAGGCAACCAGGACAATTCCTCAAGTAAGATGTTGGCATTAAAACCAACTATCACAATGATAACTGGACGAAAGACTATACGTAGAGGAAGGATGCATACATCCTGGCTATCAAGTCCCAGCAAGAGTTGGGAGAGGATGCATTAGACTGGATTCTGAGCCAATGGTCAAACATAAGTCTGGATGAGAACACTTACTGTTACAGGAGAGCTATCCTAGGATACAGGGTTTAAAACTAAAGCAAGGCCCAAGGCGAAGGTATGAACATTGATACAGTGACTTCAAGAAGCATGATGGGAAGGTGGCAGACATTATGTCACATAGAAATGCCAGAATTGCTGTAGCAGTATACATTTCCAGGAACTAGATACACAAGACTACATATGCTAAGCAGGGCTGAAAAAAATCTGAAGGCCTGGAAGATACCAGAACAGGAAGGAATATTCTGGAAAGAAAAGCATCAATATTGATACAAAGTAAAGTTCTCAGCAAGTCAATATCTATCTGCAATAGAACAGGTCTTCAGAGAACTAGCATCGCTATTAGTGATAGGATGACAAGATTCTGAGATAACTACTGATGATGGTACTCAGGTAGGTAGCCCAATTGTAAGTGGCAAGGTTAGAGAGAGAGAGCAATGAGAGCCTGACTCATAGGAAGTTATGAAGATGGCCATGGAGCACAGCATCTTTAGCATCAAAATAAATTAGACACCAACAAGCAACTGCTCATTCTTTTTTTTTAAACATTTATTCATCTATTATGTATACAATATTCTGTCTGTATGCCTGCAGGCCAGAGGAGGGCACCAG
>LOJH01023567.1:6065-19453 GCA_001685095.1 Ellobius talpinus | reverse complement strand
AGGACCTCCAGAAGAGCAGGCAATGCTCTTAACCTCTGAGCCATCTCTCCAGCCTCCAAGAAAATGTATTTTAAACTGTTACGAGGATAACAGAGAACATGTGAGCTCAGATATTTTTAAAAATCCGTTTAAAAGGACAGATACTTTGTGGCTATATTTTTATCTATACCTGTAGGGTAGATGGTGTTTATCATGAAGACAATTAGACAGCTGAAGAAATATTTCTAGTGTTAGGATGAGAGATTTTTACAGTTGAAAAATAAGAGGGTAGGATTTACATTTTAAAGCAAGCAACAAGCATGCTTTTTCTTGGCTGGCCTGAGAAATGCAGGCTGCTGAATCTGAGGCAGACAGTAAAGAGCAGTTAGAGGCAGAGACACAAAGAGTTAATTAATAAGCGTTATAGAGGAAGATTTGTTCAGTTTCCTTGTGCATCTTCAATCGAACTGAAAAAAATCCTGTAGAGTTTTTACAAATCACTGAGAGAGTGTCTAACCAGAGCTCCTGTTGGTGGCCATTTTTTTTTGTGAACAAACCAGGAGTGGAACTAGCCTCATCCGCAAAGAGAGAAAGGCAGACTTTTAGTGTAGCAATAGGAAGAAAATTTGTAGGAATGCTTTATGGAATATTAAGAAATCATCATTTGAGTCTTTTAAAGCAGCTGAAATAGTCTATCCAGGCAGCCTCACATTGTAAGCCCGTCAGGGAAACTTGGTTTGTTATTTAAATGAGAAGCATCAGTAATAGGTGACAGTTTTAGAGTTTTAGAGCAAAATTGAACCATTTAGCCTTCAGGCGTCATAGTAAAGACAGCCATTTGGAATAGACAGGAATCTGAACAGCTAACCCTCAAGGCTGAGGGAGAATGTGGCAAAAACATTATTGGCCCTTGCCTGATTCTCAGGCGGTCTTGTTAAATGGTTAATTAGAAGTAACAAGCAACACCAATTAGGAGTGTGTAGCATTTCACCATCTTTCTGTTAGACCCCGAGTAAAATAGCAGTGGGGTTTTTTTGTCCGAGAGTTTGACTTAACGTTATATCCTCCAAGGTAAAATTTTCTATGCCTGATTTGTCAGTATTGTCTCTTGAATTGTTAATCTGAACAATTTCCTGTTGCATTATAGATGTCGTTTGACTTTTAGTAAGAGAGAAAGTTACATGGAGAGAACATATAAAGAGGGGTAGGAATTTTTTTTTAGGTTTATTTATTTATTATGTATACAGTGTTCTGTCTGTATTTGTGCCTGCAGGCAGGAAGAGGGCAACAGATCTCATTACAAATGGTTGTGAGCCACCATGTGGTTGCTGGGAATTGAACTCAGCCTTTGGAAGAACAGCCAGTGCTCTTAACCTCTGAGCCATCTCTCCAGCCCCGAAAATTTTTTCTTTACTCCAACACTTACCTATAAAAGAGTTAATAAATTTTTACCATTTTGTTATTTATTTAGATATATTAATCCTTTAAAGACTGCGTGACTCTCTTAGGTTCTGGTTGCTGATATGTGATTGGATTGGAAATAGCACAAATACACAAAGAATGACAATCCTCAGTAATACATCAGTGGTTAATGCTACTCAGTTTAACAGTTTTTAAAACTTAAAATATGGCTTAAAACTATATTGACTGGAAAAGATGATCAATATATATTGCTAATAAAATAAAAGAATATGAATGTGGAATTTTTTTAGTGGTATGTACAGTGTGAATCTGTTTGTGAAAGTAGAAAGGCAAGGTGTTTGCATGTGTGTGTGTACTTGCATACTGCCAATATCAAAAAAGATCGTAAGTCAGAGTTCTGAGTTTCCAAACAGATGATGTCAACTCACGTAATATAAGTAGAAAACATCTATTGAAGGATTTTTGAGTAGCACCTTGTGCTTTGAAGTGCCTGGTCACCATGCTCAAAGGCTGTGTGTCTGGCGGCATTTTCAACGTAGTGCTTTCTGCAGAGGTGCCTTAGCAGTCCTGCTGTGTGCTGCACTGCAGTAACTTTATTGAGGCCACTGAGCCTGCAGGAAGGACTTTAGGACTATTCCGAACACTTTGCTTTTCATTCATTTCTTCAGCTTCCAAATTAGAATCTATAGATCGGCAGAGAGTATTGTGATATAGCTGCAAGGGAAGCTGGGGTTAGGGGAGGAGGCTCGTGTAACTCAGGAATCTGCCTCCTAATGAGCGGAAGAGAATCAAATGTGGAAAGAGAATCAAATCCAGGGGGGAAAATGGGTACAGTATATTGGAGACACTCAGGAAATTGTTAGCATTGATGGCAGACACAAGGTTGTATTTCATTTTCTCCTTTTTGCTCTTTGCATACAGAGCAGAAGTACACAGATCAGCTTAACGCAGCTAGGGGTGGGGAGAGAAAGGAGAGCAGCAGTTTTCCATAATCCTCCTACCACACTGCTGCTTTCACAGAAGAACCTCAGAGCGTCTAAGCTGGGCAGATTTGTCAAATCCCTACTTAATTTCATTTGAAAATTCACCTGTCAATTTCTCATGCTTGATTACATAGAAAAATGAAAGAATTGTTTCCCCTGGCGTACCAGTGGATTAGTCTTCTCTCTTTGGCCTACTGAAACTGATTTGGTTAATCTTTGTGAGGTCTGTAGGGTGTTGGTCGCTTATGGGTAACATTGTTCGTTGATGCATAGTACAAAAATGAAACAAGTTTAATCCTACTTTGTGTCCCCCCACCCCATGTTTCAAAGGCTCATAAATTTTCTGCTTGAAAGAAAAATTGATCTGAGAGTTTACGGCTCTCCAATAGGGTTTTGGCAGATTTGGTAATCATTTTTAAGCTTCTTTTAAAGTTAACTTTTACATTATTCCATGTGTGCATGACACAATGTGTGAGTGGAGGTAGAGGGCATTAACCAGGAGCTTTTCTTTGCTCATCTTTATATGGGTCCTGGGGATTGAACTCAGGTCACCCGGCTTGTGCTGCAAGGTCAGTCATGTGCTGAGCTGTTCCACTGGACCCACACTATGAGCATTTTAAAAATATCAGTTTTAAATTTAAATGCAAGAAGTACAAAATGCAGAGAATCCCATCCACCATAGTCCATCCATTTTCCTTGCCAGCCACCATCTTACCATTGTATGCTAAAGTCTTATACTTAGCCAATACTGATGAGTTAAGTTGGACTAAAACATGTACCATAGGATTTATTCAGTTTCAGCTGGGAGATGGTGGCTCACACCTTCAGTTCCAGCACTCAGGAGGCAGAGGCAGGTGGATCTGTGTGTTTGACCCAGCTTGGTCTACAGAGTGAGTTCCAGAATGGCCAGGGCTATTGAACAGANTAAGATATATTCAGTTTCTAACTGTAGTCTTTCATGTTTCAGGATAGGTGCTATATCTGTGTAGTGATATCATGGAACTATATAATAAATTTGTATTTTACATGAAGCTTTCAGCAATGAGAACTTGTCACAGTGAGATTCTTACAGTCTTTAAGGCACAAGTGTCATTTGAGGAGCATTAACTAACTTTTGTTTTTCTCTCTTATGTATTTAGTGGAACAGGTCCCCATCGAACCCTACAAGATCCCCCTGTCTCAGGCTGAAGTCATCCAGGAGGGCAGCGATGTGACTCTCGTTGCCTGGGGCACTCAGGTCAGTAACCCTGACCACCCACGGAGCCCACACTGTACTGGGGCACTTTGGTTTGTGATTCTGGTGTGTTCTCCATGTCTCTCTGATGAAGTTAGTCTTTTGGCGCTGATGGTGTTCATCCTCGCCTCCAATTTTAGTAAGGCGTAACTGACAGGTAAGAATGCTTCAAGGTGGGCAGCATGGCGATTTCACATAGGCCTATCTATGCTGCCAAGTGATGACTTAATTAATTAACAGTTCATTGCTGCAATGCATGTGTGTGTGTGTGTGTGTGTGTGTACAGACAGAGACATATGATCTACTCTGAGCAAACTTAAAGTAAATGATCTAACTTTTTTTTTAAATTTTTTATTTTGGTTGTTAGAGACAGGGTTTCTCTGTAGCTTTGGAGCCTGACCTGGAACTAGCTCTTGTAGATCAGGCTGGCCTCGAACTCACAGAGATCCACCCGCCTCTGCCTCCTGAGTGCTGTGTTTAAAGGCGTACGTATGCCACCACTACCTGGCTCCATTTTTTTTTTAAAGCAGGGTTTAACTTATTTTTACTTTTGATTAATTTTCTATGTTGACAGTTTCATACAAGTATATAATGCTTTCTGACTGCTCTTATTCCCTAACCCTCTCTCATTTCTTTTTCATCCTAATGTTACCCCCGCCCCCTTTATGCTGCTCGGTCTCATTCTTTGATTTATGACTTTTGGTTTTGTTCTGTCACCCACAAATTTAGTTTCACCACAGGGACATCTGTGTGAGCAGTGGATTGTAACTATCCATTGGATCCTAGTGGGCTTACCAACCTGAAAGCAGAGATTCCTCCTCCCCATAAATCTGTCAGTAGAAATAGTTCCACAGGGAGATCCCCTAAACTCTTCATACATTCATGGCTGGCTCTGGATGGACCAAGTGCAGCCATCCACAGCTGTTCAAGTTCATGGTTTTAATAGGGGTGTCTTGCCTAGAAGGTAGCGTTTTTATACACGTCTCTCCATCTTCCTGCTCTTTCTGCCCCCTTCCACATTAGCCCTGAGTGTTAGAGATGGAATGTCTTACTAAAGGCTGAATACTCATCTATCACTTATCCTTTGTACCTTGAGTGGTCATGACTCTCTTTAAACAGAGTCTTAATGTTGCTCAGGTCAGGCCTTGAACTGCAGCTGATGTCCATGGTATGGAATTTCTGATCCTCTTGCCTATCCCTCCCACGTGCTGGGCTTACAGGCTGTCACCATCATTGAGCTCAGTCCATAAAGAACACAGTTTTGTTAGCTTCGTCTCTATGCTGCACACTCATTCCTCGGAATTTCCTCATCTTGTGACTGGAAGGTGTAGTAATGCCTTCTGGGTGGAGGGGAGGTGACTGTTCAGTCCTATGGAGATACTAAATGGGTGTACACAGCTGTGTCCATTATGAACACCTTTGCAGCTCATATTGCATATCCATATTACATGTTGCCTTGATAGCTTTCTTAGCTTGTCTTTTGCTCCCTCTCACAAGTGCTTTGATGGCCTATGGACCCCCTTCTCGAATGATCCAATGACAGAATTATGTATCTTTCTCTTTCCTAGTGATAGTTTTATTTGACTTCTTCCAGCTGTTGCAGCAGGGCTTGGTGTCATAACTCTCTACTTCCAAACCAACTTTCCCTCTTTGTTTTTTGACTGGTTGTCAGCCACCACATAGGATACTGAGGATTGAGCCCAGGTATTCTGCAAGAACAGCAAGTGCTCTCAACCACTCTGTTCTAGTTCCTAAATCTGCCCCATACTTCTTATTTGGTGTGGATACTGGTTACTTTGTCTATGAAACCTTTTTGTCTTTAGCTTTTGGGATATATTGACTTTTTTTCCTTTTCAGTTTCTTTAGCTGTTTATTTTTAGAACTCTTTTGTTTTACCATTTTCTTCTTTAAATGTTGGCGGTCTTGTGGGTTTTCTCTCTGTTATGCTCCCTAGCCAACTTGCCTTTGCCTCAGCTTTAACTAGCACTTTTTTCTAACTGATTTCTAGATATTTTCCCTTGATTGTCTTTGTGACATGGGGATCAATATACCTAAAACACATTTCTGAATTCTGCCAGAAGGTCATTTCTCCAGCTTCAGAGAGTATCATTATGAATGATGCTGATATCCACCTGGACTTTCAGGACTGAATTCTTTTAGTTATTCTCTGTGTATTTCCCCTCATTTTCAGGTTCATGTCATCCGGGAGGTGGCTTCCATGGCACGAGAAAAGCTTGGAGTGTCCTGTGAAATCATTGATCTGCGGACGATCACACCTTGGGATGTGGATACAGTTTGCAAGGTATAAATATGTAACTGATGCACTGTCATTTCCTTAAGGCCTTATGTCAATTTTTTTGAATATTTACAAAGAACCATTTTGGAATCATGAGTTGCATGAGTGTTTTCTGCTAGTTTCAAACTTTTGCACCTGAGATGTGAGTGGAAATAGATGCTACGTAATGAGTTTGATGTTCAACCAACCAGATACCTATAGTCTATCTTTAGCCTTCCATGGTTTTCTCTGTTTAAAATAGCTCAATATTGTTCTTGTAGGCAACTCAGATTGGATCTTTGAGAAACAGAATGGTGCAGAGAGGGGTATCAGGACCGTTGGAGTCACCTGTGCAGTTAACGTCTCATTGGCTAGGTTCAGCAAGCTGGGTTTGAACTAGTAAGGTAAATAGTTTGGCTCCATTTTCAAAGTCTTTTCTCTATAATAAAGGACATTATTATTTAGGAAATAGTTATATAGCTCTAGTTATATCCCTTTGATCCTGTGGACCACAGATTGAATATTATATTGTTTAACTATGGCTACTCCGAATTAGAGTTTCTGTCCTGATGTTTAGATTAGATTGCTGATGCCCTTATTACTAAGTAAGTTCACACAGTTGTCTTTGAAGAACAGAACTGAGTTTTCAGATACTTTATAACTGGTATCCTACACACTGACTTCTGTGTGGTTTATAGTACATCAGTTCTCATGAGTGCCCAAGGGAGTTCAGATCCTGTTTTGTGATGATCTCATCTAGTCAAGGCTAATTAACAATTGCTGATAATTCTCTTTTTTCTGTATTTGCTGCTATAGTAAATAAATCCTAAGACTTAAAATATTTTATATTTACTATTTTTGAAATTTAAGAATGTTGTTATTAGTTCTTTGAGAATTTCATGTAATGTGTTTAGATCCTGCTCACTCCCACAACTCTTCCTACACTCTTCCCCCCTCTGTATCCACCCAACATTGTGTCCTTTTTCAATTGCCTATTTTTTTTTGAGATTCTCTTTCTTCCCTTCAAATCCTCTCACATAGCCCTACTTGCTCTCTTTCAAATTCATGGCCTCTTTTTTCACTAATTATTGTTGCATACAAACAAGTAATGTATATACATATATAGTCATAAATATATAAATACAACTTCCTCAGTCTGTATAATGTTCCTTGTATATATGTTTCAGTTGGATTACTCTTCTGTGGGGAAGACCGTTTCTCCTGCTCATCATATTCCTTAGTTGCCTATTTCCTTGTCTTAGGTTGAAGCCTCTTGGGTTTTCCTCCATCCTCATTAGCATGTCTATTGTCCTTTTTCAGCTCACATTTGGTCTGCTATGTTGGGGAGATTTTATAGGTGTAGCTGTTGACATTACTTGGAGACACAATTGTCTGGCTCCTACAATCTTTCTGCTACCCCCTGCCCTCTGAATGGTTTATCACTGCTTATGGTGGGACTCAGCTCCACAACTTTGCATTTCGATTGGCTATAGTTATCTGTAATGGTCTCTGTTAGGATTTAGTGGCAGAACACCTTGAGTTGGGGCCAAGGTGTGCTTCAAAGAGATCACACCAAGCAATGTGATCATGCGAGAGGTTTATTGGGGTAGAGGAGAGTGAAAGACCATATTGGAGTGGGGACATGAAAGAGAGAGAGAGACAGAGACTAGAAGGCAGAGAAAGAGCAAGAGAATGATCTAGGATGGCAGAGACCTTTGTAAGAGTTGGTGACAAGTGATGACGTAGCTGCTGAGTGGTTGATTCCCTGAGGGCAGCCTGGGAGAGCTTTCTAATAGTCTCTATGTATTGCAAAGAGAGATTTCCTTTAGGGGTAAGGGCTACATTTTTCTATATGTTTAAGGACAAATATTTAGGATATAGTTAGGGATTATGCTGATTTTGTAAAGTGGTGGTTGTAGGTTCTCCTCCAAGAGGCATGACTTCACTAGCCCTGGGTAATTGGCTAGGTTCCTAGCACCAGGCATAGTTTCCTTCTGGTTGAGTTGGTCTTTAGTCCAATTAGAAGAGCCGTTGGTTACTGCCAAGGCCTGTGAGCCTGTACTGCACCCTCAGGGCTATCACTCTACACTGGTTGTTGTTGTGGTTCATAGGTATCATAGCTGGGTTGACGGTTGGTTGCTTCCTCCTTTGGAAGAGTGCATGGTGCCTCCTGGTGCCATGAAAGCTAGTCTTCAGGGAGGAGACATTTGGGTCAGTTTCAGTTCAGGGGCCTCTACATTGTTTTTGATGTGCATGGTGTCTTCTGCAATAGGGACTTAGCTTCCCTCTCTGTGGGGCAAGCAAGAGCAATAGTAATGCTTTGGGAGTCTGTTGGACAACCCTGACCAATGACTCAAATGAGGGGTTCTTAGGACTGGTGTTGGGCTTTTTTTGTTAAATGATTTTTGGCTCTTGGAGAGAAAATTGTCAGCACAGATGAGAAAATTTTATTTAAACTCTATGTAATTTAAACACAGACTTATATGTATTACAGGTTTTAATTTTTTTAGGTTGTTAAATCCTTATGGCTTTTTTTCTGGAGAGCTTACAGTAATGTCACGTGGGTCTAGGGTTTTCTTTATATATGGTTATTGGAAATGTACTCAGTTCCTCACACAGATAATAACAATGAAGGTTTTCTAATTCTTTATTTATTAATTTTAAACAATTTTGTATTTTTACATTTTGAATTTTATTCAGAATTTATTCATAAAACCGTTAGGAACATTTAATCTGTTTGTATTTCTTTAGTTGCTTCTATGTGAGTGTATATCTGTCATCCACTGTCTGTTTTTTGCTGATCCCAGCTGTTTTTTGTATGTATTTTCATCTGTTCTTTTGGATTGACCAGCTATTTGTAATTTACAGTTTCTACTGGCTTGGTAATCTGCAATCTTTTACTATTATTTCATTCATTACACTAGCGATTATAACATGCATCCCTGATTATTGTGACAAATATGTTATACTTCACTCATAATCTCAAATTTGGCAGTCCAGTTTTTATCATAAATTAAAACTTTTCCTTAATCCTGAGTTTATTTGATACACTCCAGTCCTGTGATTCCCTCGGCAACCTCCAAAACTCAGCTGTGCATGCAAAGGATATACACTCCTATGTACATATATATCCACATATACTCAGACACGCACACTAACCCACTATATACATTCTTTCACACACACATACACACACACTCCTACATACATATATAGCCACATTTACTCAGACACACACACTAACCCACTGTATACATTCTTTCACACACACTCCTACATACATATATATCCACATATACTCAGACACACACTAACCCACTATATACATTCTTTCACACACACTCCTACATACATATATATCCACATATACTCAGACATGCACACTAACCCACTATATACATTTTTTTCACACATACATACACTCAAACATATTAACTCACATGCACACACATATACTCAGATAAATAAATACACATTCAGTTGTTGAAGGGATGCCGCTTGTCCCTGGCTGCTCAGCCCCGAAATACTCACATAGAAACTATATTATTTAAATCACTGCTTGGCCCATTAGCTCTAGCTTCNTACATTCTTTCACACACACTCCTACATACATATATATCCACATATACTCAGACATGCACACTAACCCACTATATACATTTTTTTCACACATACATACACTCAAACATATTAACTCACATGCACACACATATACTCAGATAAATAAATACACATTCAGTTGTTGAAGGGATGCCGCTTGTCCCTGGCTGCTCAGCCCCGAAATACTCACATAGAAACTATATTATTTAAATCACTGCTTGGCCCATTAGCTCTAGCTTCTTATTGGCTAATTCCTACATATTAATTTAACCCACCTATTAATCTGAGTATTGCCATGTGGCTGTGGCTTACTGGCTAAAGTTCCAGTGTCTGTCTCTAGTGGGACTACATGGCTTCTCCTAACTCTGCCTTCTTCTTCCCAGCATTCAGTTTAGTTTTTCCTGCTTACCTAAGTTTTGCCCTATCAACAGGCCAAGGCAGTTTCTTTATTCACTAATGGTATTCACAGAGTACAGAGGGAATTCAACATCATTCAGTCACACACATACATGTGTATAGTAATAGTCACACAGATAGTCACACTGTCTTAAGGTTTCTATTGCTGTGAAGAGATACCATGGCCATGGTAACTATTATAAAGAAAAACATTTAATGGGGGTGGCTTACATTTTCAGAGATTTAGTCTATTATCATCATGGTGGGACATGGTGTCATACAGGAGGACATGGTGTCATACAGGAATACATGGTGCTGGAGAAGGAGCTGAGAGTCCTCCATCTTGGCCCATAGACAACAGTAAATGGCCTGAGTATCAAACTAAGGAAAGTTTGAGTAAAGGAGACTTCAAAGCCCGCCCCCACAGTGGCACACTTCCTCCAACAAGACCATACCTACTACAATAAAGCCATACCTCCTAATAATGCATTATGAACTTATGGGGACCAATTACATTCAAACTACCACACATATACACACAAATATACTCATATACATATACATACTCACAAACATACCCTTATACTCTCAGACATAAACATACACATACTCATATAAACACATACACTCAGATATACATGCTGACACATATAAACACATTCACTTATGCAAACACAACACACAGATATTCACTCACATACATAGACAGAATTATACATATATACTCAGACATATACCTATACATACATTTACACACACATTTTCTTATATTCACTCAAATTCACATGCACACACACATACTTATTCTCTCTCTCTCTCTCACACACACACACACACACATACACCTTATAAATAATAAGCCAGGGCTTAAAAAAAATCAACTCTTTCAAAGTTACTTTCCTATGCAAGGTGCTGAGCCATGTGTTGCATATATCACTTTTACTTTTAATGACATATCCTGATGGAGCACTCCAAAAGATGCATGCTTAAGCTAATATATAATGAATAAAGCTGGGGAATCCAATTTTGTCCTCTGACAAAACACAACTACTAAAAATTATGACTACATTTTGGTAGCTATAGAATTCATAAAGATGAGGAAAAGCTTAACTTGAATTAAGCAAAAAAAAAAGCAAAACAACAACAACAAAAGCCAAAACCAGCCCATATTTTTCGTATGCTTTGTTATAGGGTCCTTCTCTTTGTAATCATCTCTAGAGGCTGGAGGCATTGCCTCCAGGGTAAGAACTCTTGCTGTTCTTGCAGAGGACCAGAGTTTGATTTCCAGCATCCACGCTGTGGCTCAAAAACTGCCTGTCGTTTCAATTCCAGAGCCTTGGACCCCATCTTCTGGCCTCTGTGGGTATTAGGCACACACCTGGCACACACATATGCATACAGAACCCTCACAAAATAAGAATAAATAAATTATCTCTAATTTATTTAGATATTCCTAGGAGAAACGGCTAAGTATTAAAATTTTTTCCCTTTTGATATCATGAAAGGAAAATGGGAATTCTACCAAGATAAGCAATGAAGAGAAGTCACAAACAGACCCAAAGCCATCAAGGACTGCCAATCTGGCTTCCACTGTCAAATTGGAGGGCCATCAACCAGAAAAATCAGCATGATGAAAGTAGCCCAACACAAAACCAAGATAATGACACTAACAAGCCAGAGGCCTCCTTCCCCGGAAACCTCTGGTCTTGTCTTTCATCTTCCTGAGGCGAACGGAGCCTTAATAACAGTGGCTCTGCCATCTAGGGTCACATACAGATGCAACTAGTACATCCACTAAAGGGAGGCACAAACCAAATTGATAGAAGTGTCGACAATGTCCCTTTCTTCCTCTGGCTGCCTCTCGTTGCTCTCATAATACGAATTTGGTATGTTACCTTTGTGTTTTGCTCCAAAGGCCTTTAAATCCATTTTGAATATAGAAGCTGTAAATACGGTTAAATAAAATTCTGAAAATAATTTTCCTGATTACATCTCAGAGCACAGACTCCCTCATCCCATCAGGACCAAACCTGGTATCTCCATGCGAAAGTACCAGCTACACTAAACAATACAGGTCCAAGCAGGAAAAATAATGTGGCAAGCAGGAGGCTAACTGTGGTTTAGCTAGGGTTTGACCCTTTGCTCAAAGAGAGAAATCCCAGTGTCGAACTTGATTTGACAAAGCTTCAGTTATTTTCACGCAACCATAAATAATTTTATGTTAACTACAACTACAAGGGTTTAAGATATTGTTAAAAGTGCTTGTATCCCAGTCAACTGTTTGACTGATGTCAAGTAGGTTCACAAAAACCCTTGCTAGTCTCAAATCTACTCAATCACAACACAACTTTCTTCCAAGATCTCCTTGCTCTGCACTTTTATGGCAGTATATCTGCAGGTTATTTTCATGTAAATTTCCCAAGAGATAGTGTGTAAGTTGTGAGAACAGCAGCATTGTCAGTACTACTATTATTCTGCTAACTGGACATAGTTAAGCTGACTTGCCCTGACTTATTGTTACACCTGTAAGTTAACCCACCTCCCAACCCTCATCAGAGAAGTTTCTATTTACAGCAGAAAGAGATTCCTAGAGAACCATCATTGGCAAGGTTCAGAGAATTAGAGACTACATAATTCTCAGCACTAAGTGGAAGATCTGTATGCAAGCCACCCCCATTCAAGGCTCAGGGAGCATTGTAGAAAAGAGAGCAGAAAAAAATGTAAGAGCCAGAGGGTATGGAGGACTACAAGGATGGAGTGTCTGGACACAGCAGATCTACGTATGAGTTCACAACGGTTGTGCCAGCATGCACAAGCCCTGTGCAGGTCCAAGCCAGTACAAATCCGACATGGAGAGGGGGAAATGAACATGAACCCCACCTTGGCAGTTGTTAGCTGCTGGGAGGGAAAGTGAGGGAGAGTTCATTTTCCCCATGAGTGTCCAGGAATTAGCTCCCACTCAGCAGGCCACGCTCCAGTGGAAGCCACAGATCCAAGAATATTTGGGCAGCACAAACTGGTCTTGATGGGTTTTTAAAAATTAAGTTTCTGTGCATAGTTTTTACTGTTTTGCTTTCTAAATTTAATTTTTATGTTGTTTCCACAACATTTTTGCCTAACTAAGCTTGAAAACCCAATGATCATGCTTTGTAATGGAGACATGGGCATTGGTTAGAGGAGACTGGTCTACAGTGTTTTTCTCATAGGACAGAAGCCCATGTTTTACTGCTGAGAACTTTTTCTATCATGCTGCGCTTTGGCTGCCTTTTTTCCTCTAATCTCCTAGTCCACACTGCAGCTGTGCCCCTGTCATTTCCTAGTCCACACTGCAGCTGTGCTGCTGTCATTTCCTTGTCCACACTGCAGTGGTGCTGCTGTCATTTCCTTGTCCACACTGCAGCGGTGCTGCTGTCATTTCCTTGTCCACACTGCAGCTGTGCCACCATCATTTCCTAGTCCACACTGCAGCTGTGCTGCTGTCATTTCCTTGTCCACACTG